>JAADYH010000313.1:0-25305 GCA_023338125.1 Phytopythium aichiense | reverse complement strand
GAGCAGGCGGAGTTGCTTGGGTCGTGGAGGTGCCGGTGCCGGCTTCGGTGGAAACGGTGGGTTCCTGGTTGCCACGAGTGGCAGCGCTCGTCTCCGTCACTGCCTTCGACCCTGCTGTGTTGTTGCTTTCAGTGGGCTCCGCCTTGATTCCATCGCCATGCCCATCGACTGGTGCCGATGCTGGGTCGACCGTTGCCTTGACAGGACGCACGGCGCTCTCTGGGGTGGGCACTGGTGTGGGTGATAGCTCCATGGCGGGGGTGTTCGGAGCGGAGGTGCGGCGGGTGCGGCGAAGGCGAGACTGGAGGCACAGGAGTGAGGTGGGAGGCGAAGTGAGAGGATCAATCTCCCAAGACTGCAGCGCCGTTCTTATGGCGGACTATAAATGGCAGCAGGACTGGTCTGAGTGCAGTTGCAGGCCTTGCTCGCTCCTCTCATGGCGTTCGCCTCTCAATCCTGTGGCCGTAGCGAGAGCAACATGTCGTCCTCCAAAGCTCGCGAGACCGCCGCAGATCGAGGAAGAAAGCTGCTGCTGGAGGCGCAACGCATGCACGAGATGGACACCACCGAGCACCACACGCCAGCCCCACAATACCGGAGAACACGCAACATGATCTTTACCGAACGCCCAGGCCTCGACACTCCTTCCACCCGCTCGCTCCGCTGCGTCCGCCGGCGCCTTGCGCGTCTCCGCGGGCCTGCGACGCCACTCCGACCGGCCGTCTAGTGGAACTTGTACTGGATCTTCTTGTGCACCTGCACGAGGAACTCGACGTACGACACGTCGTTGCGCGTGCGGTCCTCGACCAGCGCGCTCATGAAGCGGTTGGCGCGCCAGTCGTTCTTGGTCAGCACCTCGAGCGGCTGCGAGATGGGGATCGTCGAGTTGAGGTACTCGACCAGCGAGCGCACGCGGTCGCGCAGGCCGCCCTCCTCCTCGTCCGGCAGCTGCTCGAACAGGTCGAGCGTCGTCTCGGCCGTGTCGGCGTGCTCCACGCCGAAGACCTCGAGCAGCAGCTCGTTGGGGACCTTGGGGCCGATGTACAGGTAGCAGCACATGGCCGAGTGCAGCAGGAAGAGCCCGTTCTCCTCAAGCTTCTCGGCCGTGGGCGGCAGCTGCTCGGGCAGCACGAACGCGCCAGTGTCGTCGTCGAACGTCGCGCAGTTCTCCGGCATGTCGTGCAGGCTGTAGAGCTTCGGGTAGACGGCCGAGACGGCGAACTCGACCGGCAGGCTGTTGAGCAGCCCCATCATCATGACGCGCTCATCCGCGCGCACGTCGATGAACCCGCGCGGCGGGTTGCCCACCAGGTTGGCCCGCAGCGCGCGGCTCTTGAGCGTCGCCAGCGTGTACAGCGGCAGCAGCTTGAGCGACTCGGGCAGGATGAGCTGGCCGGACGACGACGACGCCGCGCAGTGCTTGCGGTAGTTGAACAGCACCGTGACGCACTCGTCGACGAGCTGGTCCTTGACGGCCGACGGCGTCGCGCGCATGAGCGACTTATCGCAGAACTGCTTGGCCGCCACGCGCTGCCAGACCGAGCACGTCGCGTCCAGGTCGGCGAAGCGGAACACGTTCGACAGCAGCGGCTCCACGGGCAGCGCCAGGTTGTGCACGCGCACGCAGCGGATGCCGTCGCTGCGCGTGTACAGCAGCGCCGCCTGGACGTACGCGTCCGTGCCCTCCGAGAGCGACTCGTCGTGCGCGAACGTCACGCTCACCGACCGGTCCTGGTCGATGACCGAGAACTCCATCTCGTCCACGGCGCCGCGCGCCTGCGGGGACCGGTAGAAGTTGCCGAACGACTTGTCCACCCGCAGACCGGCGCTGCAGCGCACCTTGAGCACGGCCTCGTACCCGCAGTCGCGGTCCACGAGCCGCTGCAGGAGGCTGCGCAGGTGGTGCTGGTTGCTCGACTTCTCCTTCTCGAACTGCGGCATGTACTGCACGCGTCCGCCGGTCAGCTCGCTCACGCGCGCAATGTCTGCGAGGGACGCGAACGCGTTCGCGACCGAGAAGACGTCCAGCGAGATGTGCGCGTCGGCGCAGCGGCGAGCGAGCGCCTCGTACGCGTTCGACGACGGGGAGCCATCGCCCTCGGGCGTGTATAGGTCGACTTCCTTGGTCGTGCCGTACGCGCCGCTGACTTCCTCGCGCTTGACGCGGCCCACGCCGAGCCGCGGCGCGCCTGCGTGCAGCAACACGACGCGGCCGCCAGTGGCCTCAAGCGCGTCCACAACGCTCCAGAGCGCCGCGCCGGAGACGGCCTGGTTCTTGGTCGTCGACTCGAACGACTTGGAGATCAGGCGCGTGAGCCCGCGCACCTTGTCCAGCGCCGCCGGGTCGTCCATCGACACGAGCCAGCTGCTCGGCGGCAGCGGCGCCGGCGGGTCCTCGATGTCCGGGCTGACGCTCATCGTGATGCCGTGGCTGCCCGAGTCGTCCGTGGCACCCGTGGCCCGGTCCATGCGGTAGTAGTGCACGGTCGTGTCGAACGTCACGATGCCGATCTTCTTGCGCTTGTTCTGCGCCAGCGCCGGCAGCAGGTACTCGATCGCCTGCAGCGCCGCGGGCGCCAGCGTCGACTGGAACGAGAAGAGCGACACGTCGAGCACGAACACGAACACGGGCTCCTGCGGCGGGCGGACCGTGTACGCGGCGGGCACGATGTAGTCGACGGACCCGCGCGAGAGCTCGGCGCGCTCCTGCACGTCGCGCCGCCGGCCGTTCTGGTCCACGCTGCAGTAGTAGTCGCGCGGCGTGTCGTTGTGCAGCATGCACAGGTTGCACACGAACTTGCGACCGCCCTGGATGAACTTGGTGAACGAGTTGACGTAGCCGGCGCAGCGCGTGCAGCGCAGCGGGCCGGTCGGGCCAAAGTCCACCAGCGGGATCGGCAGCTCGTCCTCCTGCAGCTCGGCGAGCGGGCAGATGACGGCGGCGAGCGGCAGTCCGCAGTTCTTGGCCACCTCCTTGGTGGCCGGCACGCGGTTCAGCGTCGGCCGGATGAAGCGCGGGTTGCAGCAGCCCTCGTCGACGCACACAAAGTCGCTCGACGCGGCCGGCGGCATCGTCACCGTGTGGCCGCGCGCCACGTACTGCACGCGCTCGCCCGACACGATCGGCCGCGGGATCTGCGTGGGGTCGATGCGCTGCTTCGGCTGCTGCTGTTGAGGCTGCTGTTGAGGCTGCTGTTGAGGCTGCTGCATGGGCTGCTGGCCCATCGGCGGACCGGCGGGGTACGCACCCGGGCGTTGGAACTGACCAGGAGGAGTGTCGTATCCGGGCGTGGCGCCAGGATACGGCGCGCTCGCCTGAGGAGGGTACGGCTGCTGCTGCTGCTGCAGAGGCGGCTGCATTCCGTACGGCGGGCCTGTGCGCGCGCCAGGCGACACGTTGAACTGGCCTGGAGCGCCACCTTGCGGGGGCGGCGGCCCGCGGTTGAAGGCGTAGTTGCCCGGTCCCTGGCTGTTCATCATGGGCGGCCCGGCGCCGGGCTGCTGCGGAGCGGCTTGCTGCTGGGGAGGCGGCTGCATGCCCGACTGCGAGGGGAACGCGGGCGTCTGGTTCGGCGGCGCGGCGCCTACCAGGTGCGATCAAGCCACCGTCAGTCAACCAGTCCGCTCGGGAGTCTCCAGTGTCGGATCGCCATGGCTGGGCTGCCTACCGACTCGGGGCTGGAACTGGGCGTTGGCCGCGCCAGGGGCGGACGGCGGGCCCTGGCCAAACTGCTGCTGCCCGGGGCGGAAGCCGGCGGGCGACTGGAGCGCGGGGCCCGGCCGGCCGTTGCCGCTCGGCGGGCCCTGCATCGGCGGAGCTGGCTGCCCCGGGTACTGCCCCGGCGGGAATCCCTGGCGGCCGTTGGAGCCCGGCGCCTGCTGCTGCGGCACGCCGGGCGGGGCCTGGCCGGGGTATTGGCCCGCGGGAAACCCTGGCCGGCCGTTGGAGCCGGGCGGGCCCTGCTGGGGTCCCGGGAAGGCGCCGGCGTATCCCGGACGGCCGTTGGATCCCGGCGCCTGCTGCTGCGGCGGGAACCCTCCCGGGGGACCGGAACGACCCGGGAACTGCTGCTGCTGGCCGGGCGATGGCTGCGACAGCGGCTGCGCGGGGCCTACGAGTCACACCAAGCACGTTACACCGTCAGGGTCAAGGGTCTCGGACGTGTAGGAGACGGAGACGGACTCACCCGCGCCGTACTGCGCGCCGGGGTTGAACGCTCCTGTGGGGGGAGACAGGAGAGAGGCACACAGACATACAGACCCCCACACACAGAGGTCAGTCCTGCGGTCCTCGAGCACGGCCTCCATCCTCGAGAAGGGACGAGAAGGGACGAGACCCACCTGGCGGGCCGCCGTGCGGCGAGCTGCGCGGCGCCTGCTGCTGCTGTTGCATGTGCGGGGGGAACGCGCCGGGCGAAGGGCCGCCCCCGCTGCGCGGCGCCTGGGGGGCGAACGGCTGCGCAGGCGGCGGTTGTTGCGGCGGCACGAAGCCCCGCGGCGCGTAGTTGGGCTGCATGAGGGCGAAATGCGATGAGAGTCCACGTGCCGCGCTGCGAGGTATCCGATCCTATACGTTGCGACCGGTGGGTCGACCGTTATACGTTGGTCGAGGTGGTCTCGTGGGCATCGCGGATTGGCTGGATCTGAGGCTGCGTATAACTTGGGTTTATATGTATTACCACACATTAGAGTGCCCTACTAAAACAGGAATCGAACCAACTATTTTGGTGGCACATGTGTCAACGGAACACCTTCGAGGCACTCTGCATGTGGCCCGAGCCTTCTTTTACAAATCGACCACTTGAACTGGGACAGTGTTTATATGTTCTAATGTTCGTTTTAGTCTGCAATTCGAACATTCGAACATTTGCACACTGTCCCAATTTAAGTGATCGGTATTCTCACGCCAAGACAAGCCCGACTGCTTGGCTCTTGGCTCACTTGCAATGCATTGGGGAAATCCATTGCATCGCATGTCGAGCGTCAACGCGGTCCGCTCGTCCACAGAGCCGCGTGACGCGCCTGCCGTCACGGCCATGCTTCCAAGCAGCGGCGCAATGTTGACGTCAAAAACTCGCATAAAAAAAAGTCGAACGTGGCATTTCGCAGGCGATTTCAGCGCACTGATTGGCCAAAATGCCACCACTCAGTTGCGCGCGGGTCACATAGTGGTACATCGATCCGGGTCCCTGAAATCTGAAGTCGTCGTCACTCCCGTGCGCCATTCGCCGATCTGCTCAGTCTCCGCTACTCGACTCGAAGCCCCGGTCTCCTGCTTCTCGACCCTCCGCTGTTCTTCCGGAGTGAGACCCACCACTGGCCATGGCTGACGCGCAGACGCAGACGCAGCCCGCGGGGCTCACGCGGCTCATGACGAGCGGGCCGGAGGCGGGCGACGCCCCCGTGGTGCTGCTGGTGGCGGCGCTCGTGCTGCTGGCGTCGGCGCTGGCCGTGGCGCTCAACGTGCGGCACGCAGCGCAGGCCCAGGCGGACGCGGCATCCCCGCGCAAGCGGCTGACGCGCAAGATGTCGAGCATCGGCCGCACGACGCTGGTGACTGAGGTGGAGACCAACCTGTCGATCCCCGTGAGTGTGCTGACGCTGCGCGGCGCGCTGGGCAGGGACGAGTACGTCGAGCGCCTGCGCGAGCGCATGGGCTCGGACGCCTTCTTCTCGCGCTTCCGGTCGCTCGTGACGTCAGTGGACGGCGCCATGGTCTTCACGGAGCTGCCGGACTTCGACGCGGCCGACAACGTCAAGCAGCACACGCTGCGCGAGGGCGAGACCACCATCTCGTACGTCGAGTCGCTGGTCAACACGCCGCTGGACTTTTCCAAGCCGCTGTGGGAGATGCACGTCATCTCGCCTGACCCGAGCGGCGCGGACCGGGACGCCAGCGTCGCCTGGAAGGTGCACCACTGCCTGGGCGACGGCGCGTCGCTCGCCACCGCCATGGTCAAGCTGAGCGACCAGAGCGACCAGTTCGACGCCATGCTCGCCAAGATGCAGCAGAGCCGCGCGAGCAAGCCCGCCAAGCCGCGCAAGGCGCCGGCGCAGCTCGCGCGCGACCTCGCGGGCCTGGCCGCGCTGCTGGGCTGGTCGCTGCTCGTCATCACGCGCAAGCTGCTGGCGCTTGCCTTCCGCCGCGAGCCCGCGACCATGTTCAAGCGGCCGGGCCGCACGACCAAGCGGCTCTCGTACAACGTCATGTACTCGGTCGCGACCACCAAGGCCATCGGCAAGCAGTACGGCGCCACCGTCAACGACGTGATGCTCTCGGTCGTGGCCGGCGCCATGCGCCAGACCATGCTGCACGCCGCCGCGCATGACCAGCAGGACCCGGCGCAGGACCCGGCGCAGGTCGTACCGCCCGGGCTCGTGGTGCGCGCCGCCATCCCCGTCGACATGCGCGCCAGCAGCGAGATCATTCGCGCGTCGCGCAACAAGTTCTCGTCGCTCGTGATCGACTTCCCCGTGGGCGAGGCGGACCCGCTCAAGCGGCTGCGCAAGGTGCGCGCGGCCATGGGCGAGGCCAAGAACTCGCTCGAGAAGGTCTTCACCTACTGGTCCAGCCACCTCGTCTCGTCGCTGCCGGCCGCGCTCACCAAGCGCATCGTGCACTTCACCACGTCGCGCATTTCGGTCGCCATCTCCAACGTGCGCGGCAGCGCCTTCGACATCTCGGTCTGCGGCAAGCCGCTGCTGGGCTTCTTCGGCTTCGTGCCGCCCCCGCCCACGGTCAACCTCGGCATCGCCATCCTCTCGGTCGGCGACAGCCTCGGTCTCAACGTGCTCGTCGACCCGAGCGTCGGCATTGACGCGCAGCAGTTCCTCGTCTTCGCCAAGCGCGAGTTCGACGTGCTGGAGCAGGCCGCCGCCGCCGCCAAGGCGGCCGAGAGCGCGGCGCCCGCCGACAAGAAGCACAACTAGCGAGCAGCGGCGGCGCGGACGGCAAGGGCAGACAGAATCACGGGAGACGATGACGCGTGTCCGCTGTAGGTAATTATGTAACGAGGAGCACGCAACAGCCTCCGCCATGGTCTGTTGCGCCGCAAGCTTACCTTCGACGCTGACGTCGTCTGGAGTGGGCGGCTGGAAGAACGCCCAGGCACACGATCTCGTCTCCGCTCGCTGGAAATGGCCCGCGAGGCCTCCGAGCGTGAGTTTGGCTTTGCAACGGGTGCTGTTCCCGAGTATCGCCCTGCACCGCTTGGACTGACGCTGACCGAGCTCGCGCGAGAAGGCCGGCTTGTCGTCCACCGCCTTGGCCAGCCTCAGATCCAGGGCGTCCAGCCCTCATACATCACGCACAGGTTGTCTGCCCTGGTGGCCTCGTCGATCAGCCACGACGCCTGCTGCTCGACCGTCAGCACGCCAGTCCCGCGCGCGCCAGCTTCCGGGCAGACGCCCGACAGCTTGTCCTCGATGCGGCTCAGCACCTGCAGTCCGTATCGGCTGCGCGCCTGCGTCATCGCCGCGTCGGCAGCCACGGCGGCGGTGCTGGTGGAAGTCGCAGAGACCGCGACCGACGCCTGGCTTCCCGACTGCTCGTCCAGGCGGTCAAGTGCCGCGTCTGCGCTCTCGCCGCTCGCCGAGGGCATCCGCGTCCCTGAAGCGGACGCCGTGAGCCCCGCGCTCGAGTCGTCCTCCGCTTCGTCCGCCTCGGAGCGCTCCCCGGCTTCCTGCTGCTTGTGCCCGGTCCCGTGTGTCCGAACCTGCTCGGTCGGCTGGCTGTGCCTCATCGAGGACAACGTGTCGGCCAACTCGGTCGCCTCGAAGAACAGCTTCAGACTCTGAGCGACCAGTTGCTGCCCCAGCTCGAGCATCGACGCGCCACCTCCAGCGACCGCTTTAGCTTCGCCAGCGCTTCGCTCGGAGGCCTCGCGCGCGGTCGGGAACTCCTCTAGCGCCTCCATGTATCCGATCAGCGCGTCGACCATCTCGAGCAGCTCGGCGTCCACGCCAATGTCCGCGACTGATGGCAAAGACGCCGTGGCTGAGCCCATCGTGATGGCGAGGAACGACGACCGGAGCGCGGCCGAGGGCTCGGATTCCACCCCTCTCAGTTCGAACGGCGCGCTGGATAGCACGCGGTCCACCTTGGCCATGAACTCGCGCGTCACGAGCTCTAGCCGCCCGGTGGCGCCGCGCAGAGCAGCGAAGCAGTGCTCGTGCTTCTCCAGCACACCCTCCAGTGTGCCGATATGGGTGACGGATCGGATGCTGCGCAGCAGGATCTTGGCGAGGCGCTCGTTCTCGACGAACGAGAAGCCGGCCGGCGGGGCGACGCCGGCCGCGTCGTGGCTGCGGTTGCCAGCGATCCAAGATGGACTTGGCTCTGGTCTCGACTGCTTGGACGCTTCGGCACCGACATCTGAGCTGGCCGTGTCAGCGTTCGACTGCGAGGAGGAAGCCGACAAGGACGGGGGAGACGCTGCGACGCCGTCGCGATGCCTGGACACGTTGCGGGGCTTGTCGAATGCCGTCAACAGCGTCAGCAGCCGATCTCCACCGGCGCGCATGCGCTTCGCGGTGTCAAGGATGCTAGCCCTGTGCGTCGCACAGCGCTGCAGCATTGCAGCGCGGCAGACTGACTCGGCGGAGACGAGCTGATCGCGCTCCGCCTTCTTGCGATCGAGTTCTTGTTGCAGCTTGTCCGCACTTCCCTCCATGTCCGCGAGCTGCTGCTGCGCTTCTATCCATGCCAGGACTGCGACCCGAGCCGACTCGACCAAGCTCTTCCCCAACGTGTCGACTTGCAGCTCCACTCCGCCGCCGAGGGCTGGCAACGCATCTCTCATCGACGTCTCCACGACGCTAATGCCTTGGACCAGGTCACAGAGCTCCCGCACGTACGAGAAGAGCCCCGATATCTTCGTGTAGCAGTCCTGGATGCACTCATGGAGCAACAGGCTGGGGCTCGCGTCCTGGGCGGTGCGGGTCCAGCTCCCGTCGCCCTCGCCCACGGTGCTGCTGGGCAACACGGATAACTGTGACGCAACGTACTCCAACTGCTGCGCAAGCTCGAGGACCGACGCCTCGAGACGCTGCAGCTCGACGGACAGCGTGTTCAATTGAGGGACTTGAGCAGACAGTGACCCGAGCAGCTCGAGCCGTGAAGGCGCGTGATGCAAACCACCACCCGCAGTAGCTTGCGCTTTCTGTGATAGCCACGCGACGTAGCGGAGGCGGCCGGCGTGCAGCTTTCGGATCGCAGCAAGGCGCGCGGCACGCTGGTCGCGCTGCTGTGCCACCCAGTCTCGCATCCAGAACGGACTCGCGATGTCAACGAGTTGAATCACCTTGTCTGCCAACTGATGAACAGGCGTGTGCCTGCTTGGCGCGCTATCGGACCCAGCCACCTCCCCTCCCGTTGCGGACAGAGGCAGACACTCGCGCACGTGGTCTGCTGTGAACGCTGCCCACTGGTCTCGAAGCGATTGCTCGCTGTCATCTCGGTGGGGCTCGAACGGGATCTTCCACTCACGCGTGACGATGGTCGATAGGACGCATTGGAACGTGGCAGTCACGTGCTCATACAGAAATTCGTCGACTCCTAGCCCCGGCATGGATGATCCGTCTTCCAGTCGACTTCCATTCTGCTGGTTGCCGACCACAGCCGGCTTGAACATCTCGACAACGAGCTGCAGCCAGTGCTTGGTCATGGCGTTCGTTTCATCGGTTTCGAAGAAGTCCTTGATCAACTGTTCTTGCAGCGTCTTGCGCCAAGCAACCCAGTGCTTAACAACTCCCGTCACTGTCGCGACCACATCTTTCAGCGCGGGCCACTCATCGAGCGCTGCTTGCCACGGCGAGTCATCTTCACCAAGCAAGAGGTCGCTGCACGCCTGGCCATCCTGCATCGCCTCTTCGACGGCCAACAAAGTGGCCAGACAAGCGTCTTCGGTCGGCTTTGACGCCTGGGGACTACACTCCATTAGCATCAGCTTTTCTTGCGCGCTCGCAGAAAACTGCTCGATAGCAGTAAGGAGATGGATGACACCCATCAGAGCTGCAGCCACGCCGGCACTGTGATGGTGTCTGTCGATCGCCACTCGGCCGCCGATCAGATCCGAGGCGCGCAGCCTCTTGACTGTCCCCTTCGAGGTCGAGACAAACTCGAGCAGCATGATGCACGTCTTCGCGTGGACCAAAAGTCGACGGAAGATCGGGTGCTTCGCTAGCGCATCGTCGTCGCCCAATTGCCTGGGAACTGACGCGCGCTCTTGGTCTACCCCGTAACTCTCCATCGCACCGACGATCCACGAGGCGCTAGCGAGCTTCATGATGCGTTGGCTTTGCGCGTTGGAAACCTTCATGGCGGCAACGAGGCTGCCGATCTCCTCCACCACCTGGCCAGTTTCTACTTCCGACGGGAGGCCCGAGTCACTCACCATGGCCCGGCCGTACTCGGAGGAGTCGAAGCCAAAGCGGGTCTGAATGCGCTCGAGCTGGCTCAGCACATTGCGCGACTCGGCCACATTCTCAAGGGACGGAGTCTCCCCCCTCACAGACCTGGAATTTACGTCAATGACGAAGTCAGATGCGTCGACGGCCGGCCTGTTCTGCACAGCCTGAAGCACCTTCACGGCCTGCGCTCGCCACGAGCTGTAAACATCCTCCCCCGTGAAGCCGCTCTGCGAACGCAGGAACTCGTCCAGCTCGGCGCGAGCTTGGCCATACGCCATCAGACTCGGGAGCAGAGACAGCGCCACTTCCTGGACGCCCAGGCGGAAACGAGCAATGCTCGTGTCCACGTCCGTGCACAGCGCCTCGAGCCCGTTTGCAGCGAGTTCTTTCGTGATGCCAAAGGCACCGTCCGCGCCTCGTAGACCGCAGATCGTGAAGTAAACGTCTTGGAACGAGGCTGCTTCTGCGCCGGCGAGAGAGTTCTGATGACGATCGAGCGCGACCGAGCGAAACGCGACAGCGCGGTCTCTCCAGGCGCAAATTTGGCGATGGCGCTCAAGACATTCGCTGCCAAACGCATCCAGCTTGGCGATCACCTCGTCCATCCGTTGTCGCTTCGCTTGCACGTCAGACTGCTTGACGGCGAGGCTCGCAGCTCCGTCGCGTGCTTGGGGGTCGAGATGTGACAGCGCCAACTCTGCCGCTGCGCTCTTCTCCAGGATCGAGTGCAGCTCTCGTTGCTCGTCCAGCAAGGGGTGAAGCTGCGATTTCGCGACTTGGAGAGCCGACTGCAGCTCTCGGACGCAGCCCGAGAACTCGGTGCCGAACGCTGTCGCGTCTTGGCGGCGCTCCTCTGCTCTCGACAGGAACAGCGAGAGGTTCACGTTCACCTCGAGGCGCGCCTTCAGATCCACGGTCTTCCCTGCGCGATGGCTGTCCTCCGCGACCCACTCAGTCAGTGGACTGTACACGAACGCCTCTAGCAGAGTTAGCAGCGCTTCGCGAGAGTTCTCCGACCTCACAGCCCGCAGCGTCGTCTCGAACGCGACGCGGAACGGCCCTTCTGTCCCGGTCAGCCCCAGCGCGTCTTGCAGCATGGGCGTCAGCCGGAACGGCACCACCTCCGGGACCTTGAGCTTCTTTCCCTTGTCGAAGCACACGTTGTAGTCGATGTGAACAAGCTCGCCGGTGTTGGTGCACAGCAGGATGTTGTCCAGATGCCGGTCGCCGAGTCCCACGACGTAGCCCAGAACGGACATCACGGCCAGCGACTTGACCAGCCGCGCGCTCTTCGCCCAGCTCTCACGCAGGTCGTCGCTGCGAAGGAGAAGCTCCTGCTTGATCATATTCCGAGGCAGCTGCCGTGTAAGCTCCGCATAGATCTGCCGCAAGACGGAGAGCGGCCACTTAGCGCGCTGCGATACGTCATGGATCCCGTGTTGCTTGAGCATGGCGTAGAACTGCACCGTGGGCGGCTGCGGCCTATTTGGTGGGGCCCCGCCACCTCTCCCAGCTACAGTGGGCGTTGGTGACATCTGCGGGTTCCTGCCACCAGCGGCGTGCTCCTGGTGGGAGGTGTAGATCTGGAAGAGCGGCACGACGTCCGGCACCATCTGGATCAAACCCGCGTCGTTCGAGATCGGGATGACGCTGTAGTTCTGCGCATTCAAACCCCGGACAGAGGCCCCCTTGTCCGCCAACAGCAGCTTGTTCACCGCGGCGAGGAACTGCATGATCCGTTCATCAAGGCGCAGGTCCTCCTTCGCCTTCAGAAGGTATCGGTGCGTTGAGCCGTCCGACCCAATCAACTGCAAAAGCTTCGGCTTGGTCTTGGTCTTCAGCACTGACACACCCGGGAGAAGCTTGTGGATGTACACCATCTTCGTTCGCGACTCACCGCTAGCAGGCGTCGCGGAGCCACGAGTGACTCCAGGCATGTTTGTACGCGCGAAGACGTCTGCGATCGATAAGATAGTCGGCGAAATGTCCTGCAAGCTGACACGATCGCGCCGTCCCGCCGCGCTTATCATCGACTTCAAAATCGCTTCCAGTGGCTCCCAGATCGCTCGAACCATTTGTGGTGAGAAATTGTCAGGGTCCACCGCTCGACCAACCGTGCAAGCCTCCCGCAGATCCGACAACACTCGCTCGATGGCGCCACCATACGCCCGCAAGAAGTGCTGCTCATGCGGCGTCAAGGGCCCGAAGCGACCAGCGTTGCCGCAAGTCGCCCCCCACACGCGCTCGAGAGACAGCAGAACAGGTTTCATGATGGCAACGAACTTGCGCTCCGCGAGCTCGCGCTTTTCGTCCGACGACAGCGACATGTTCTTGGCGACTCGCACCGATTCCTTCTCCAGCGTGCTGGTTCGCCGATCCACATCCGTCGACAACTTGGAGAGAGCCGCGATCCAGGCTTCGTCCCACAGGATCGATATGCGTCGAAGCTCCGACACGAGCAAGCTGACACCGTCTACAAGCCCGCTTGACACTCTCCGGACCTCGTTCAAGATCCCGATCAGTCGCGACGAAGAAGAACCAGTTCTCGCCCGCTCGAGGGCGTCGCTGTCCACGTTTGTGCTTGCAGAGTCGACCACCGCCGGGTAGACCAGTAAGTGCGGATATGAGCGCGCCAAGCGCTGTAGCATCAGACATACAATCGATGACACTGTCGCGTCCGGATGGCCCGCGCGAGCAATCAGCTGCGGCACGACCAACGCCCACGGCGCCACCGGTCCGACAGTGAAAGTCCGCTCAATCGAGGCGACTATGTTCTGCTCCGAGCCGTATTTGGTCAGCAAATGGAGCACTCGGAGTGCCACAAGCATCATCTTCTGCTCCTGCGCTCCGGACGTGGATGAATCGGGGTGCTCTCCTTGAATCTGCAGGTACGACCCGTAGCTGTCTGCCACCAGCAAATGATAGCGCAGCACCCGAGCGTGAGCAGCGGCTTGCAGTGCAACCAAGTTGTTGACCGTCTCGTCGTCAGGTTCCTCACGCATCCGGTCGTAGCAGAGCAGCCGGAACCTGTCGCTTCGTTGCGAAATGATCGCTCCGTTCTCAAAGATGTGGCAGAACCCGCGAACAATAGCGTCGCGATCAGCGCTAGACACATTCATCTCGTCAAGGGCTGCGCTGATTTCCAGCTCTTCGAGGTGGGACAGGTGGATGTATCCGTTCTGCGCCACGACTTGCTCCACTTCGTGCTTCCCGAGCTCGTAGCACCAGTTGCTGTACCGAAACCACGCCTTCGGAGACGATGGCGAGATTTGTGTCGCCACGTAGAGGCACTTCTCGACTGATGCGCCAGAGAGCTCAGCCTTGATTTCGTCGTTACTGAGCCCCGTGGGTCCGGCATGGAAGCTGAAAACTGGGGCCAACATCGGCGAGAACGAGGCAACCTCTTCCGGGGAAGTCGTCGCCATGTTGCTGAGCGACGCAGCGAGGCGACCCAGCGCCTTGACAAGCGAGTCCTTCGTGCTGTCCGAGTGGTCTTCCCTAAATGACGACAACTTGGAGGCGCACACGCTGGCAAGTACCCGGACGCCATCAGCTTCGGCGCCAGTCGCAGCAAGCAGCCTGGCCTTCTCGTAGCTAACAGCAAGCGGCGTCACCGACGACACGCACTTGGCCATCTCTTCTGCGTTCTTCAGCATTTGGCCAGCCAACTCGAAGTTCCGCTGTTTTCGCGCCAGCATTGAAGCGTTTGTCAGAAACACAGCCCACTGGGTCTCGTCTAGAGTCACTTGACTGCGATCACGCCCCGCTAACGCTCGTAAGCGCTGCGCGTAGCTGCTCCACAGCGTTGAGTCGTGAACGGATGGATCCAGAGCGGTGAATGCCGGCAAGTCCGACCAGAAGGTGACCTCTGTGCCGCTCACACTGTTGTGGGCGGACAGCTTACCAAATGAAGCCTGCGATACGTCGAGGAAGAGCCTCTCCAGCTTCTTCTCAATGATTTGAGACCTCAGCGCATTGTAGTACCCGCCTTGAAGCGCGATCTGACGAAGGCGGTCGAGCACATCGTCATGGGCGGTTGCTGAGCGTAAGTCTTCGGACGGAGCTTGAGGCCAGCTACTCACGAATCCCCATCGTTGCACGAAGTGAGGCGGCACAGGTCGAATGTCGCCTTTGCTACCGATGACGCCGAACGTGTCTTGGAGTGAGTTAGCGTAACCGTCTCCGCTTTCTGCTTCGAGAAGGTTGAACCATTCAAGTTCGCGAGTCCACACTTGTGCGCAATCCACGATGCTTTGGGCACCAGGAAACGGCGTGGGGCTCTCAGCGATGCGTGCAGCTGTAGTGATGAGCACGCCAGCAAGGTCACGCAGGTGGTGCCATCTCCCGAGCATCGCATAGCACTGAGCACATTGCCTGAAGCAGCCCAATACCGCCGCCAAAGACATCCGGAGATACATATCTGGCGCTTCAAACAGATCCAGCACCGACGCTTGTGCAAACATCGGAGAGCTTCGCTCAGCGGTAAGGATTGGACGCAGCAGCTCTTCGTAATTATCCGCGGCGTCTTCATAGTGCATGCACGCTTCATGACGCATGGGTGTCATCCATCCGAACAACGAGGGATGCGCTTCGTCACTCCAATGACCCTGCTCGCCACTGATTGCCCGACGCTTTGACAACTCTGCTGCAATGACGCGACCCCACTTTTGGAACCCAACGATGCTGTCCGAGTCCTTCAGGTCACCGCAGCATCTGCACAAAGCGAATAGAGCCGCGTCCAGTTCGCCTTCAGCGGCTCTCAGGTCGCTGGCCAGCGTATCGCTTGCTCCTCGAGCGCTTGACGACTGAAGAAGTCTTCTCAGTTTACTGTAGGCGACCGAGACGATTGCATAGAGATGGAGTCGATTCAGCTCCAGCGAAGATGCGCCAGACGACAACTCGGCCAACAGCGGCCGGATTCGGTGCAGCCAATCGTCGCACACAGCCTTATTGGCTCGGTAGAACAGCCATGCCTTGTACGCTTCGCTCTCCGGATCCAGTCCGTCGTTGACGGATGCGCAAGCATGGCCGATCAGCAGCTCGAGCGCACTCACAAACTCCAGCGCCATCCACTTTCCGAGTCCGTGCCAGGGGTTTGCTGGGAACGGACCTCCCGGTGGCAACAAGCTGTTGATCTCGAGTTGGCTGCGACCAAACACACTTGGCGTTGTCACCTTCGGTGCTGCGTACGAGAGCAGAAGGCGCTCGATGCTGGCAAACGTCTGGGCTGGGCCGCCAAAGTGCGTTCGCAGCCGATTCTCGACGCACCACTGCGCCGCCTGCTGGACGACGCTGCACAATAGTTGGGGGCCGCTTTCCGTCGACAGAGTCGACTTGTCGGAGCCCATCAGCTCTCTTCTGTCTCTCAGCCGACTGCCAAGCGCGAGCCAGTCGCGTTCGTCGGATGCTGGACGCTCCAGGAGCTGAAAGACATCTTCAAAATCGCTGACTCCAAACGGCAATCGGCGGCGAGACCGATTTCTTCGACCCTCGGACTCTCGACGGCTGTTCTTCGACGTCAATGCGCCACTTGACACACGACCCAGCACTCCCCACACTGCCTCTTCCCTGATCTCACGATGCGGATCAACCACGAACTCCAACGCTTTCCCAGCGAGCTTATCGGTCGATACCAGTCCTTGGGTCCTGACGGCCAATTCTTTGAGTAACGAAACCCCAAGTTCTCGAACAGTATCGACGTGACTTGAAGCCAAAGATGAGACCGCTGAGCAGAGCTTCCCGCTTGTGTCGCGACTCACAACCAGCTGGACAGGGACTTGCCGAATGACTTCGCGGGTGAGCTTCAGGACGTCTTCTACCAGGTCGGAAGTTGCGGTGATACTGTCTAGCAGCAGTACCGCTGCGGTATCGAGTACCGCGGGGACCACAGCGCGGAGAGCAGGATCCGCCCAGACCTTCGACGAAGCCGCCCTGTTGACTTGGAGCAGCGAAAGGTATATCCTCACCAAAAGCTGCACGTGCCGCGGTGGCGCCTGCTGCGAGCAAGCATCCACGAAGCAAAGCGCACATGTCTTGGCGATCTCCTGAACTTGCGCAACGTCGTCAACACTTGGCTGGTAATGAGTTTTGCGACGAAGGTCGTTGGATGCCAGCAAGAAGCACGTTGCGCAGTGGGTCGCGTACGCACTGTCCAACTCGCTTCGTCTTCGCTCACTCAGCCATTGGACGCAAGACAGAGCGACGATCTGTAACCACACAAGTAAGCGGATCAGTCGTTTCGAACTGGGCGGTGGATGAGGCCGACGCAGTCACATGTCACGTGACTAACCTTCATTGCTGCAAGCCCTCCGATCTGAAGAAGTTTGACGAGCAATTTAGTCCAATTCTTGAGACCAAACTGTTGTTGGAGTCGGAACAGACGCTCCAGCACCGTCGCTGGCCTCGTCCTTGCCGCGGATCGCCCTCGGTTCCCAGTAGCGTCTACCTCCAAGATGGAAACCACCTCCATTCTCGTGCCTGGCTGAAGCAGCAGCGCAGGAAAATTACTCGCAATGATGCTGGAGACGCCGCTAATCACGGTCGCGATCGTTTCCAGCGTGGTGTCATGCCGAGCCTCCATCGAGGCGGCCCGCAGCAGCAAGAAACGAACAGCACGCATTGACAGCGCCGAAAATGCGGTCGGCGACGACGCTGAGAGCTTCGACAGGTACTCGGCACACTTTACGACACAAAAGTCCCTGTCCGTCATTGCAAACCGTGTCAGACGCGGATTCCTTGCCGCCATCGCACATCAAGCAAAGTGCGTACGAGTAGTCGTCCCTCATGCACGACAACACCACTGCATGAAGCACTCGATCGAGCGGGCAAATAGACAGCTCCGACTGCGCAAGAGCTGCCGTTCCAACAAGTTCGATCAGTCAATCAGCCGTTGCCATCCCTCAAACTCCTTTGGCGCATCACTCACCGATCTCCGGGACGTGGTGAGCTACCATCAGGAAACAGACGAGAAGCGTGCTCATTCGGGCGCCGTCATTGTCCTCGAGCTCGCTCGCGCCTGTCGACAAGCCGGCGATCTCCTGCGCACTCAATAGTTCACGTTGAGTGCTGGACGCTTTGAGTTGAGGCAAGCTCGACTGCATATCACGCGACTGTATGCCCCGCCCCATCGTACCTCGGTGAACGACGAGAGAAGCTGGAGGCTGAATACACTGTTGTCCGTCCATAGCTGGTCCATTCCCTGCAGCAGCTCGACGATCCTCTCTCTGTCGGGAGCGACCACCTGGCGGGTTAGCGCCGACACAGGAACGCGCTTCGATGCGCAGCGTACCTGAGGTCCGAGTCGGTCGGCGCGTTGATCGCCCAGCCGATGAGCACGTCGGCGATGTCGACGAAGTGGGGCTGGACCCTCGCGACGCCTAGGGCCCGCCATTGGTCTCCAGCGGCAGCGAAGAGCGAAAAGCCGCCGAGGAGCGCGCGCACGCTGTCCTCGTCCACCGCGTGGTCGAGCAGCGAGCGCCACATGTGCACGACGCGCGCGGTGGCGGCGTCGAACTCCAGGAACTCGACCGTCTTCTCGTTCCAGCGGTCGGGGTCCTCGAGCCGCGGCAGGCGCCGCTCGGCCTCGTGCAGCAGCCCGGCGCTCCAGTCGACGAGCCAGGGCTCGTGTCCGGGCTGCGCGTGCTGCGCGATCCACTCGCTGACGCGGCGCGGGCTGTGGCCGGCCAGCGCCTGCAGCGCGGCGAGCACCTGAGCGCGCAGCTCGCGCATGCCCTTGCCCTTGTCGGCGGGCGCGGCCAGCAGCGCGGCCAGATGCGCGAGGTACGGCTCGTAGGTCGCGTACAGGCCGGCGGCGGTCGGCAGCGCGCGCAGGTGCTCGCCCAGCTGCTGCGCGGCGCGCGCGCGCTGCTTGACCGGCACGGCGTCGCCCGCCAGCAGCGTCTGCAGCGCCAGCAGCGGATTAGGCGGCCCCGTGGCGCCGCTACTGCCGCTGCTGCTGGGGCTGGGGTTGCCGCCGCGGCCGCGCGCTGCCGCCGGCCGGTCGTCGTCGCCCCTGCGCATGGCGGGGCCTCTCGGTCGCTCGGGTCTCTTGGGTCTCTGTGGGGTCTCGGAGCTCTATAGGCTCTCGGGTCGGGTCGGGGGCCGGTCAGGGCGCCGCTAGCATCCTCGTCGCGCCCGTCAGGACGCCCGCGGGTCGAGGGGGAGGCGGCGGAAGGCGGCGGGCAGGCACTCGGTCTCGGTGGCGCGCGCCTCGGCTTGGGCTTTGGCTCGTGTGGGTCACTGGAGTGAAGCGCGACCGTCACTCTCCGATGCCCGCGTTTCAGCCAATCATGGGTATTAGCGACAGGATTTTACCCAATCGTGAGCGACTGTCCACCTGAAACCCAACGCCGCATCCAAGCGGCAGAGCACTTTGCCATCCGAGAAGTCGCCGACATGCGCGGGGTGAGCGCCTACGCGCTGGCCGTGGGGCTGCTGGCGGCCGAGCTGGTGCAGCGAACGCGCGCCGGGGGAGGGGAACAGGCCGCGGCCGTGGGTGGGCGGGCGCTGGGCAACCTGGCGCGCTTCCTGTGCGCCGAGGCGCAGCGGCCGCTGGCGGACGTGGACGCCGACGCCGACGCCGACGCCACGAGTCTGGCGGGGCTGCTGCGCCGCCTGGAGCGCGCGCTGGGCGACCCCGAGGCCTTCCGCGCGCTATCGGGCGCGCTCGTGGGAACCCTCGCGGGCGTGGACGCACCCGACGCCGTCGAGGACGCGCTGGACCGCGTGGCCGAGAGCCTCGCGCCGCTCGAGGAGGCGGCGGCCGGCGCCGACGTGAGCGCCGCGCTGGCGCGCCGCAGCGTGCTGGGCGTGTTCGTGCGGCGGTTGCTGCTGGCGGCCGGTCGCCTTCTCTTTGACGGGCTCTCGCGGCTCTTCGACGACGTGCAGTGCTACGTCCAGCGCTTCCGCGACGACTGCAACCTCGAGCGGCGGGCCGCGGCGGGGGCGGGCCGCACCTGGGACGACCGAGAGCTGCTGCTCTCGCCTATCCGACCGGGCTCGTCGGCCGCTGCGGATGGCCCGCCGGCGCCTACAGTATCCGCCTCGCCGCCGCCGCCCTCGTTCCGCTCGCCCACCGCTCCACTCCACCCGGAAGACACCAGCGACGCCCCGCCCAAGGACGCGGGCGACGCGTCGGTCTGGACCAGCGAGCAGCTGGGCGTGATCCTCGACGACGCCATGCAGTGCATCCGCAAGGGGCGGGCCGGAGACGACGCGGGTCGTGACCAAGCGCCTGCCAGCGTCCGAGTGGCGCGAGCGCTCGCGAGTCGGGGCGACGCAAGCGACCGCAACGCGCTCTACGTCAAGTACCTGGACCACCTGCACAGCCGCGACTACCAAGGCGCGCTGCACGCGCTCCACCAGTACCACGACGTCATCCCAGCGGATCACTCCCGGGAGCGAGCGATACTGAGCAGCGGCTTGGCCGCCGACGCCCAACATAGCCGTCTGGCGAGCGTCTCTGTGGCGCATTTTCGCGGCACCGGCGTGCAGTACGCGGCGCTGAACCTCGCGGGGCTGCAGATCGTCTTCGACCACTTGGACGCGGCCCAAGAGAGCTTGCTCGAGGCTATCCGCGTGGCGCAGCACCACGGAGACCACGTCTGCGTCGCCTTCTCGCTCCTGTGGATGGTGCAGATCGCGCAGCGGCTCGGCAAGCCCAAGCACGACGTGCTCCCGCTCGTGAGGAACTGCATGGAGCGCGCCAAGGAGCTGCATCTGCCGACGCTGAGAGTGCTGGCGGTGCTAGCGGACGCGGAGGTGGAGCTGACGCGTGGCTCGTCGGAAACGCCTCAAGGAATAGGTGCCGGCGCGCAGCTGCTGCCTCTCGTGTTCGCGATCCAGTCGCCTGGGCCGCGGCCGGCAGAGATATGGACACAGCTGGAGCAGAGCGCTCAAGATGCAGTGGGCTTGTTCGTGACCGCGTCCTCGTCCAGTGGCCAGGGGGCAGGCGCAAATGGCGGGAGAGCGGGGGCAGCCATGCTTCAGCTCGCCCAGCAGCAGCAGCAGCAGGCGACCGCGGCCGGAGGAGGCGAGCGTCACAGCCGAGGGATGACGTGGACGCGGTCGGGGGACGCGGTCCTGGACGCCATGTGGCAGATGCGAGGCAACGTGCACCTCTCCAGCGAGATGGCGTGGCGTTTGTTTGGGAACCGCCCTCTGGAGCAAGCGTTCGGCCGCCTGTTTGCTGCGTGCTATCAGGACGTGGCGAGTTTGGAAGAAATGACGGCGGCCGTGAGTCGAATGGCGCTCCATTCGCTCAGCGACAGCGTCAAGAGCGACAAGGGCGGTGGAGCTGATACTAACGTGTACCTCCGCTCGCTGCAGTTTGTGGTTGACACAGTGGATCAGCTCAATGACCAGTCGGCGCAGAGGCAGTGGACCCGCCAGGTCTCTTTCCAGCGGATAGTCCACCACCTGCTCTTCCTGTTGGCGCTCCGTAGGGGGGAGTTTCCTCTCGCGTCCGCCCATTTGGACGTGGTGCAGAGTCTGTCGCCGGAGGAGAAGAACCTCCCAGCCCACATTGAGGTTCAGCTCAATCGCGCGGTGCTTCTGGCGAAGACCGGTGATTGCCAGCGATCACTATCGCTGCTCAAGACGCTAGAAGCCGCGTGCACGAGGCTCGAGTTCGTTTACCTCCTCGCTCAAGTGCTACTCGTCACTGGCAAGGTACAGCTGCGGTGGTCGTCACCACACGCGTCGGGATCTGCGCTGCCGTCGCTACTTAAGTGCATCGACGTCTGCAAGCAGCACCACTACGACCTCCTGCTGAGCGAGGCGCACTTGGTCATGGCAGAGCTATTCCTCAGCATGGGGAGAGCGTGTGAAGCTCAAGCACTGATCCGCGACGAGATGCCGCTGGCGATGGAGCACGGCACCGTCCACTTGCGCGGCGAAGCAATGCTTCTGCTGGCGAAAGCGGGGCTCGCAGATCTCCCAAGGGGCGGCTTTGAAGGGAGCGAGCACACGGCAGTTGACGACGTCCTGACGCTGCTGGCGGACAGCCAAGACATGTTCACAGCGTGCCAAGACGTGAAGCGCCTGATGGAGGTCAACTACCTCGTGGCGCTCGTCTACAACCACATTCTCTCGTCGGGGACCGCTTCGTTCAACGGAATGAACACACAGACGATGGAGGATCGGCGCGAAGGCTCATCGAAGCAGTTCATCAAGTACCAGCAGAGTCTGAACCGAGCGCGGTCGACTACTCTCGAGCCGACCACAAGCTTCGAATCGGTCGAAGACATTTGCGACGTGCTCAAGCTCCGATCCTATTGTCTCTAGGTAATGCCACGCAATGGACTGCCCCTCCGCGAGAGTTGTCCTACACCACCGACGCGTCTGCATCTGCTTGATGGAGCAGTCGGTACGCCTGCTGCGCGTAGCGGATCAAGATCGCCTCTAGTGCTGTCCACGGGACTCGCCGTCCGTCTCTGGCCACGACCACGTCAGAGCGGTTCGCGAACCTCTTGACGCCGAAGCATGACGTCTCGTTGAACAATTTCTCTCCGTTGAACGACTGGATCATCGGGATGCCGCGGCGACTTGCGGCGGGCGGGAACTCCTCCAGCGCCTGCCAGACGAGCCGGTCTCTACCCGGCTCCCCCGTGAGCTTGACGGTATTGCGGTGCAAGAAGAGCGGACCCGGCATCTCGAGCGAGCCTTCGACGCCGTACTGCACCATGGTCAGTCCGCAGAAGCGCTGCCGCTCGCGGTTGATGACCCCAAGCAGTCCTGGGACGCGCTCGCCGTTGAAGTGGAAGGGCCGCTGCAGCTGCAGCCACGCGAGGCGGAACAGGTCCTTGTCGCCCCACACGAGCTGCAGCTTTGCGATCAGGTTGGGGCGTGCGGTGGCGTAGAATATGAGTCTCTCGAGCATCGGTCGGCTGGCCCGCCTGTTGATCAGCACCTGGCCGCTCTCCTGCTCCAGCATGTCGACGTATTCCGTGTCGAGAAGTTCCCACGCCAGGCTTTGCGCGTGCAGGTTGAAGATCGTGTTGCCTGGGTGCCAGAAGTCGGGCCAGAAGACCGCGCCGGTCTCGAGAAACGCGCGGGAGGTGAACAGCGGCGTCGGGTCGTGCACGGCGAAGTTGTCCGCGTCCAGCAGCAGCACATTCGCGAACTGAGAGTAGTACACGGCGTGCAGCTTCACGTTGAAGCCCTGGATGCGCTCGTCGAAGACGGTGCGGAGCCGAACGGGGCCGTACTCGTCTCTCATCAGGGCGAGGACGGGGTTGTCGGCCGCCAGCTCGTCGTGGCGGAACCACAGCTCGACGGGTAGCGAGCAGCCGACGTCGCGCAGCCGCCGGACGCTGGCGAAAGCGCTCGGGAGAACTCTCTCGTACACGGCCATGACGACCCCGTGCTGTTCGCTGTCTGCGCTAGACTCCTGCATGGGCGGGTCATGACGGTATGCTGCAGCGCGGTGCCGGAAGTCGGTGAAGTGCCGCGCCAGCTGGCACGTGAAGCGCGCCTCGTCCTTGAGGGACAGCGCCGTCGTGCGCATCACGTGGAAGCGCTCGTCCGAGCTCCGGTTGACGACCTCGCAGTAGCCCGCGTCGCCCGCGCGCACACGCTGCCAGCACTCGCGCGTCGTGCCAGTTGGCTCGCCGTCGTCGTCCGTCTCAACCCAGCCCAAGCACTCGAACTCGGTCTTCTTCCAAGCAGCGCGAGGCTGCTGCTGCTCCTCGTCGTATGGCTCTGGAGCTGCAATCGCGTCTGGGTGAGGATGGAGCCGCCGATTCTCTTCGTCGTCTCGGTGGATGGTCAAAGGTGGATACGACCCCGTTGGCTTGAGGAGCCCAGTAGACTGAAGACGCTGCTCGTTCAGCGTCCAGATGAGTCCCAGCCCCAAGCAATAGAGAAACAGCACGACTGCGAGCGCTGCGGGCAGTAGCTGCGAGTATCGGAGGCGAACCCAAGCGCTGCCTTTGGTTGGGCTCATCAGGTGACTCGAGGCGTGGGTGGCGGTGTCAGCGATGGGCTGGATGTGAAACACTGTGGCGAGACTTCCAAGGAGATCGGCGTCGTGCTCGAATCGAGGATGGATTGATGGCTTTACGCCCGCTTTCGCGATTGCAGCGCCAGGAACGACGCAGATCTTTCCCCACGCGGTCCAGGACTCTTGTGGCTAGCACGACACTCCCGATGCAAAACCAACCAACTTGTTGCCTTCATCCACTTCATCTGTTGGTGCCATCCAGAGCGGCAGGATCCTCGATGGCTAAAGGGACGTCGCGTTCTCGTAGAGGCTCTGCCTGGCGAGCGGCGGGCCGGGCAGGCCGGTGATGATCTGGTCGACGCCGTCGACGCGCTTGGCCTCGAGGAGCCCGTGGTAGAAGCCACCGCGGACCGCCGTGTCGAACTGGAAGGAGTTGATCTCACGCTTGGAGAGCGTCTTCTTGGTGGGCCCGCGGTGCGGCGCCTTCTGCACGAGCAGCAGGAAGGCGACGACGCGGTCGACGGTCTGCTGGCTGGTCTTGGCGCCGACGGTGATCTCGACGGGCGGCAGCAGCACGCACGGGTGGAAGAAGCGCACGCCGAGCAGGCGCTCCGGCCGCTCCAGGCTCTGTCTGTTAGTATCAGGCATCGCATCACGATCAGTCCCGCGCTCTAGCATGTGGACGGCCGCGCTTCGCAACGCACTGGATGCTCTCGATGGGGAGCTCGATGGTGCTGGTGGCTAGGATGGTGGAGGCGGAGCACAGCTGTTCGAGCGACCGGAAGAGCGCCACCTTGGCCGCGAGCCGCTCGGGGATCTGCAGTCGCCGACAGGTCAGCGCCTCGAGCGTCCCACAGTCAGTTGTCTCGCTCTCCAAGCAGTGCACGCACCGCTTCGATGACCATGTCGGCGTCGGCGCACTGCGCAAGGTCGGCGACGACCGAGAGACCGGAGCAAGCCTCCGTGACCATGCTCTTGGTCACGTAGCCGAGGTGCACGAGCGGGTTGAGCAGCTCGTACGCGAAGGCCGAGACCTGCGCGGTATCCATCCCCCCGGTCAGACAACCACCTCATCGCCACAGCAACCGCAACCAGCGAAACGCACCTCGGCCGCCGCGCGCGGGTCGGCGTCGCACACGAGCACGGTGGCGCCCAGCAGCGACAGGTCGATCGCGATGCACCTGCAGCAGAAGTAGCAGCGGGCGAGTGAGTGAGTCGCGGTGTTCCTCCCCACCAGACGACCGCGGGCGGACCACTCACTTGCCCAGGAAGCCCGCGCCTACGACCGCCACCGTGGTGCGCGCCGCCTCGTGCCGCACGTTCGGGTCGCCGTACGCGCCGCAGCCGGTCGCCGCCCCCCTGGCGCTCGCCGCGCGCGCCGCTGCTTGCTGCCCGTGCATGGAGTCGCTTCTCGGCGTGATGCACTTGGGTTGTCAGATTGCTTCTCGTGTCGGATTTTGAAGGAGATACACGGTGCAGTGCACACAACATCCACTCTGATGCATACACAGAGTGTATGTAAAAGGTAGCCACGCCGTCTCCGGCAACTTGGCACGTTGCCTGTCCATCAGACAGCATTCTATTTTCTGTCTCCTGCAAAATAGAGTCGGCACCCATGCGCATTGGAGCCAAAAAAAAAAGAGTAACCTCCGCCTCGCATTTGGTCTGAGACCACTCGAGACGAGACCGGTTGCAATGCATGGCATGAACGTTCCTTCATTCAGCCCTTCACGAGTGAGGTCAGACTAGTAGACATTGACGAACTTCCTTCGCCATGACCCAAGCGCGCCTCCTCACCGCTACCGCCGCCACCGCCGCCGCCGCCATGGCCATCACGGCCGCGGCCGCCACCGCCACGGTCTCCCAGGTCCACCTCGGTCTCTCCAACTCCGCCGTCGGGTGCGCCAATGGCATCGCCGTCTCCTTCGCCAGCGACGCCGCCGCCGCCTTCACCG
>JAADYH010000312.1:0-25321 GCA_023338125.1 Phytopythium aichiense | reverse complement strand
TGATGCTATGAGCGGTCGGTATGAATCGCAGGCGCGTGCAGGCAGCGCACTCGTCGAGAGGCGTGTGTCATGCATGGGTGGATTCGGGCGTCGGAGAGAGGAGGCGACAGCATTGCACACAAGACGGCCAACAGTGGACCCGAATCGGATCCTTTTCCGACCGCATCAATACACGATTGCGTTGGTATTCTCACCAAGCAATCTCGAGAGACTTCTGCCGCATATTTCTTAGAGTGAGTTCCGAGCTTATTGCGGTCTGCGAATGGAAATGGATGTTGTTGCGAGAATATCCTAGTCATACCCCAATCCGTTGCTGTTGGAGACTTCCTTGGATCCTCTCTCAAATGGATTAGAGAGCGCTTCCGAGAATGTTGCTTCTCTCATGATCGTCTTCGGCTCGCTGTTTGCTCCGCGGCGGCATTCTCCAACTCGCAGCGGGCTGCTCAAAAGCCCCCAGCAGTCGCAATGGTCACTTTGTCGCTCAACTGCCAGGTCATGGAAACCTCCGCGATCCTATCGGTCGATACCGACGCGGACAAGACAGTGCTGGGCCTCAAGAAGGCGATCAAAACCAAGGCTCCGACGCTGATTTTGTGCAACTTCCATCCCATCAAACTCTTCCTCGCCAAGAACGTCACCAATACGAGCTCGAAGAAGGCGCAGCAGCAGGATTCGCGTCAACAGGAGCAGAAAATGCTGGATGGCGAGCGAGTGGACGAAAGTCAAGCCCACCGTGTGCACTGGCGAGAGATGAAGAACGATCGTCGTCTGGACTCGTTCCCGGGTCTCGGAGACTGCTCACTGCCGGAAGAAGAGCATGTCCACGTGATCATCCAGCAACCGGCTGTATGTGTTGTGGAAGTCGTTCACTGTAAGTCCGTCACCTTCAACGTAAACGCCAACCATGGAATGCTGTGATCTCACGCTTGATACACTTCGGACGCTGCTTGGATGCCGACCGCAGACGTAGAACGCTTCTTCGACATGGCGGCGATCGTCCTTGGCGTGTTTTGACTGACGATGATGCTGTACGCGCTTTGTGTGTTCCCGGGAAGCTTGCAACTTGGATCCCGCCACGTTCCACCCGCTGCCGGTTTCGATCGATGATGTTCATCAACGCGCACCTCGTGAGTTGGACTTGATGTCTGTGCGTGGCGTTCCGTCAACCAGTGAGGACCCCAAATGGATGAGGTGACGAACAAAGAGGTTATCGAGTTGGTGACTATTCAAATTTGGCCATGCAGTCGAGCCCATTTCCTTTCAAGAGCGCGGTGGGATGAGATGGAAGTTGCTGCGGTCATCACAGCGATGCGTGGCGCGTCCTCGAGGCGTTTTCCTCCTCGCTCGATGGGTCTGGAACCACTCGGTGGCTCCCAGTCTCATCATCACCGTCAGTCGCTGCCAACTTTCCTGTGTAGTTCATCACTGCGCTCAGACTGCTGGCACTGGTAGTGCTCGAAGTCGTGGCGAAGGAATTCGCGGTGCTCTTCGCATCGCTCGACGTTGTCGACGACGGCGAGCAGGAGAACTGAGAGGAGGAAGACGAAGACGAGCAGGAGGAAGAGCACGAGGAGAGCTGCGCGGCGCGAGACATCGCCGACGAAGGCACCGAGAAGACTGAGTCGCGCCATCCACCGCGGCGTCGCGGCTTTACTGGCACGGGCTTGACGCTGTCCGAAGCAGTCGGTTGCGATCCCTCACTTGCGAACAGCTTGAACACCACTGACGATGCCTTGATTTCATGGCCTTCGCTGTCGCGCTGCGGTTCATCTTGCTTCATCGCATCGAGTAATGTGCTCTCGTTGAGCAGTCCACCTGCGAGCTGCAAGCCTCCACTCTCCATGCTCTTCAACATCAGCGACGACGCACACATGACAGCGTCTCGCCGCTTCGCCGGCCGCAGCGCCGCATAGAAGTCAATCGCGCGGTGCACAGACTGCATGCGCCACAGGCCACCGCAACTCCCTGTCTGGTTGCAAATGGTGCGCGCATACTTGAGATGGACCAGCGCGTCGTCGAGTTCTCCGCGCTGAATGCAGCTCTCGCCGAGCTCGAAGCGTGCGAGCGCTTCCATGGCCGCGTTGGCCTCCTCCTGGCTCTGGACTAGCAGCTGCATGAACTCGGCCTGGGCCAGCACGGGTTCCTTCATCCGGAGCAGCGCCTGGCCGATCAAGTGGTGGCACCGCAGCTCGTACGCGCGGTCCTTGGTCAGTACCGCCGTCTCGAGGCTATCCTGGTGCAGCGCCAGCGCCTCGCCAAAGTCCGACAGCAGGTCACGCAGCGCCACGCCGTAGACATCCGAGCACGCCATCTCGAGGCGTGTGAGGCCCTGGACGACCGAGGAAGACGAAGAAGAGCACGAGCTGAAGCTGGAACTCAGCTCCTTGGCCAGGTCGTGGCTCAGCTCCGCGTACCCGAGAGCGTGCGGCATAGCGGTACAGCGTCTCCATCCCCCGACCGCCAGCAGAACGCGAGTCACCAGCACCAGTCCGTCTCGCAGCAGTTTCACTCCGATACTGGGTTCGCTCTCGAACGATGCCGGAGTGGAGCGTGTGATCGGCACGAGCGTCTGCACGATCCACTTCCTCACGACGCGATCCTGAACCACAAGATTGTACCAGTCGGCGCGCTCGAGCTTGGGCTTGAGCATATCTTCGAGCGACTGCGAGTCGATGGTGAAGCCGAGCACGTGACTGCTCCGAATGATCAGCAATAGGAAGGAGATGACCGTCTTGAGAGTGTGTTCCAGATGTCGGGCGTCCCCGGAGCAAGCGCACTGGTGGTGGACGTTGCTGTGCATCATACCCTCAAGTCGCGCGAGCTGCGGCGCCTCGGAGATTGCGCGGAGGGTCTCGAACTCGGAGGCGATCCGCTGCCACGTAGCGCGGACGATGGAGCCATCACCTTCGTCGTTGTTGTCGCCTTCATGGGTCTCCTCTGACGCGTCCGTGATTGCCAAGTGGCTCAGATCACTGTCAAGGCCTACAATGATCGCCTCGGGGGCGGTGATGACAGTGGGGAACCGGGTGAGGATCGCTTGCACCTTGGTGGCGTGCTCGACAGCGATCTCTTTGGCCAGCTGCGCGATCTGCGCGTTCCCAGGAAGCATGTCGACCGCCGTGGCGACCATTCTGCTGGCGTCCTCCGTCATCCCCGAGCTCCGGAAGCACTGGGCCGCCAGGAAATACCCTTCTACACGGCGTGGCGCGAGCTGGAGCGCCTTCGTGGCGTCCTCCAGCGCCTGCTGCACCGCGTGAATCATGATCTGCGCGCGCCGTTCGTCGGCCTCGGCCTGCTGTTGGGTTAGCGATTGGTCCGACGCGTCGATTGGGCACACGAGAGAGTCCAGCGGCAGCGAGACGGACGCGTCGTAGTCGGCGTACTCGAGCAGCGTGGCTGCACGTTGGACATAGAGCGCGGCGATGGCCTCGTGGCCCAGCGACTTGTCTCCAGTTGGCTCAGCATCGCTCTGTGCAGTCTGAAGCTCCTGTGAGAGCTGCCGCAGCAGCGCGAGTCCCGCGACTGGCGTCAGCGACCGAGCCTCCGCTTCACAGCTGTGTTTGAGCGCGTCGTGCGGCTGGTGGTGGCGGATCGGAGCGGCCAGCGTCTCCATGGTCGGCCTGGAGTGGAGCGGAATGTCGGGGCGGGTTTCAGTCGAGAAGTGGCTCGACGCGACCGGCGGCACGGCTCGAGAGCCCAGCAACGGACTGTCCCCGCGCCAAAGATAGCGAGCAGCTGACGCGGACGCTCCAGTTGGGCTTCTCCGCCTGCCTCGGTGGTTTCCTCCGCAAGGCGTGAAGGCTATTCACGCGCTTGGAGATGCCACAACGAGAAGCGTTTCTGGCGATCGCTTAGTCGTCGAGGAGCCGTCCCATGCCAAGGGAGAGACCAAGCTGTCAACAGGCAACCAACGCTGGAAACCGGCGATCGGATGTCTAAAGTTGGCGACAAAGAGAGGAGAGAATGACTTGGTTGGACAACGAGTGAGCGGGTGAGATGCGAATCAGGCGACGTGTGCGCGTGCCACGTGACAAAGATCCGACTCCGAAGCGGTTTCTGTGGAAGATGCTCGCTTCCAAGCGCCGCGGTCGTCACCATGATGGAGACCTGCAGGCGAGGAGAAGGAGCGTCGACTGCCTCGGCTGCAACATCCGAGCGTGGACGATCATCGCGGAGGGAGGAGAGACTTGGAGGCGGGGAGAAGGGCCCATGAGGAGCCAATTGGCCATTCGTATTGCGCACGTCACTAGCTGTTGAGCTGCAAACTTACACAACCCAGTTGGTCGGGTCGATTCACCATCAACGTTGACGGTGGGACGCGTGGGGCAGCCGATCGCTCCCGCAGGATGCGATTTAGCTCGAGCAACACGGGAAGGGAGCAGCGCATCTGACCGGCGAGCTGGATCATCAGCTGCAGCGCTTGCACGTTATCGCCAGGCGCCTGTATCTCTGGTTGTTGCTGCAGCGCTGTTGCCGTGCGCACACCGGTGTCCGAGAGCACCAGACAAGCGGGTGCAGCAGCACCGATGCACGGCCCCGTGGCCAGTTTCGGGCGACCGGCCGTCTTGACAGGGAGTTCCTCACCGGGCACAATCGCCAACTGGACCCACCGCCTCCCAACCATGCTCAACCGCGACGGCGCGCGCTTGAGCTTGAACCGGCCCTTGGCACATAGCGCCAGCGCCGTGTGAGGGTGCTGCAGCGCGACAAGCTGCTGCTCCTCGCGCGTGAGTTGAACACGGATAGGCCAGTAGCAGGCCGGCGCCGCAGTGGTTGCTCCGGTCAGCCCCAGGGCCTCTAGCAGCGATTGCATGGTTGTGTGGCGGTGGCTGTTGAACATCAGCTCCTCGTCGCTCTTCTCGCCCGTGAAGCTGAGAGCGAGGGATTGTGTGCGCCACGGCCTCGCGTTCAGCAGCACATGCGCCTCGCAGAGCTTGGGCGTGACCAAGCTCCGCAATCCGAGCGCTTTGTCTTCCCTGAGCGGGGTCGTCTTGCTCTTCATCAGCTTGGATGCGTATGGCTTCTGCCACGACCGCTGAACTGCACGCAGTTCACGATTCACTTGTGGCGACAGACCCGACGATGAACCCGAGCGAACGCACACTGCCGCGCTGCCTCCCACGAGGTGAACCCGTCCACAAGGCACACGATTTCCCACGGACGCTGGTCGGTGGTGTGGCGGTCATTGTGCTCGAGCAGATAGACGGCGAAGGTCGAGGCCGTCGAAGCAAGGACCGGGAAGTGAGAAGGTCATCATTGCATGTTCAACACGAATGAGTTACGTTGTCACTTCAGGACATAATTGAAGTAATAAAGTAACGCTAACTTTGTCTCAGCGAGCTGCCCAACATAATATATTTTTACCACCGAAAATACGCTGGATTGGGTGACAGATGCCGTTTCCAGGACGAGAGAGAGGAAGGCGGGAAGGAAGCCGCTCAACGCGAGCGCTGGCAACGAGAGAAGAAGCGAAGTGCTCAGTCTCCCGTCTGCGCGCTCACCCGAAGCTCTAGCGACTCGTGACCCGACAGCGTCTTAGCGCTCCAGTGCTTCAGTGCTCCAGTCCGGCTGCGATGGAGAACTACCAGAAGGTGGAGAAGGTGGGCGAGGGCACGTACGGCGTCGTGTACAAGGCGCGGGACCTGTCGACGGGCCGCATCGTGGCGCTCAAGAAGATCCGGCTCGAGCCAGACGACGAGGGCATCCCGTCCACGGCCATGCGCGAGATCTCGCTGCTCAAGGAGCTGTCGTCGCACCCGAACATCGTCTTCCTCTACGACGCCGTGTACCAGAAGCACAAGCTGTACCTCGTGTTCGAGTTCGTCGAGCTGGACCTCAAGCGCTGCCTCGAGAAGTCGTCGCAAAGACTCGACCTGCTGCAGGTCAAGAGCTACCTGTACCAGCTGCTCGCGGGTGTCGACTTCTGCCACGCCAACCGCGTGCTGCACCGAGACCTCAAGCCGCAGAACCTGCTTATCGACCAGTATGGCAACCTCAAGCTCGCCGACTTCGGCCTCGCGCGCGAGTACGGCGTGCCCATCCGCCGCTACACGCACGAGGTCGTCACGCTCTGGTACCGCGCGCCCGAGGTGCTGCTCGGCGCCAAGCACTACTCGACGCCCGTCGACGCGTGGTCCATCGGCTGCATCTTCGCCGAGATGGTCAACAAGCAGCCGCTCTTCCCGGGCGACTCGGAGATCGACGAGCTCTTCCGCATCTTCCGCGTGCTCGGGACGCCGGACGAGCACCTCTGGCCGGGCGTCTCGCAGCTGCCGGACTACAAGACGTCCTTCCCCAAGTGGCGCCCGCAGCCGCTCGCCAAGGTTGTGCCACAGCTCGACCCCATCGGCGTCGACCTCCTCTCGGTGCGTTTGTGATGCTGTCAAGGACGTCGGAAGCTGCTGCGGTCACTGACCCCCTTGTTTGCCTCGTGGATATGCAGAAACTGCTCGTGTACGAGCCGTCGCAGCGCATCTCGGCGCGCGCGGCCATGACCCACCCGTGGTTCGAGGACCTGCACCCGCAGTACAACTCGTTCCGCAGCAACAACTGCTACAACAACAACAACAGTCAGAAGATGTTTTGAGCGTGTCCACGGTGGCGGCGGCGCGAGTGCTGGTGCACGTGCTGCAGCAAGCGCTGGCGCTTCACACCACAGCTTGAAAAAACGCGGCAGGATGGCGCGCGTGGGTTCGCTTCAAGCCTCGGAAGGAGGATGACCGCAGCCGAACACTGCTGTGAACGCTTTTTATATAAGATGAAGTGCGTGGCGACTGATGGGTGTGGGCAACAAGAAGACAGAGCCCCGCCCGAGTGAATGGAGAGGCCCTGGAGGCCACGAAGGCGTGGGCTTGTCGACCGCTGGATGACGAGCATGGAGAGATGGCAGGGCAGCAAGGAAGGCGTTCGGAGCGTCCACCACCAAGAACATTGAGGGACGCGCGCTGTCTGTGCGATCGGGAGCTGCCCGGCACGAGTTGCAGTCCTCATTTGGCAACCACCAGTATCTCAACCAGTCCGCCAGCGCCATGGTTGCGAATCCAGGGAGTCATCTAATTTGTATCAGTGGGCAATACATCTAAAAGGTTCAAACTAGGTCGCGTGTACTTATATAAATTGTCGTTTTGCCGCGAAACCAGTCCCATTTTCGAAAGCATGGCGCGAAAGCGGCAGCAGGATGAGGAGGAGGAGGAGGAGGCGCCAGCGCGCGTGGTGAACGTGCTGCCCGTCAAGAAGAAGCTGCGCGCACAGCGGCAGCTACAGGCGAAGGACAAGCCGCGTGCGCAGGTGGCGGGCCGCGCGTCCCCTTCCTCGAGGCGCGCCAGGCCCAGCAGACCCTCCAGCGTCATCGGTCTGCTGGGTCTGGCCGGCGACGTGGACGTGGACAGCGAGGAGCTGGACGAGGCGGTCGAGTTGGTGGAGGACGAGGAGGCCGGGGAGAGCTACGTGTACACAGCTGGGGATGAGGAGGTGATCGAGCGGTCGGACCGGAGCACGCGCTCGTCCTCGACACACTTCGCGATGGTCGCTACCGACAAGTTCGAAGACAACGAAGAGGAAGAGCTCGGCGAGGAAGAAGGCGCCGTCGATGTGGAGGAGGAAGGGCAAGGAGCGGACCACGAGGACGGGGAGGAGGAGGCGGCGGCGCCCGTGGTGTTCCAGTGCGGCACGTGCCGCTCCATCTTCGGCGACTCGTATGCGTTCGTCGGCGCGAACGCAGACCTGTTGCTCGTGACGCTGAGCGCCGTGACCAACGTGGCGTGTGCCCCCGAGGCGCTGACGGTCACGGAAGGACCCGACGCCGGCAGCTCGTTCCACGAAATCCTGTGCAAGCAGTGTCAGGCCGTGCTTGGCCGGCAGTACCTGACGACACCCATCGCGCTGGACGCGCTGCGAGGACTCTACAACTTCTCGACAGCGGCGATCGCGAGCTACCAGCTCGGGTACCCGCAGCTCGAGAGTCAGCAAGAGCCAAGCGCCGAGGACGCCAAGCGAGCGACGGCCTTGTGTGACGCGACTGTGCGGTCGTTCGCCGCCGACCGAGAGGAGCTGCTGCGGCTGAGAGATGACATGACCAAGGTGCAGAACCTGCTGCTCGTCGTGGACGAGCGCCTGCGGTCGCTCGAGACCGAGGAGCCCGACTCGGAGGCGGACGAGGGTGCCAACACGGTCACTCCCCGCTCCACGACCGGCAAGAGATGACCGAGACCCACGCGTTTGCTTGCCACCAATGTTGAGAGTTCGCCATGGCAACTGGTAATAGGTATTGTGTGCACCGTGTCGCCTGGCTGGGGTGGATGAACGCCAGCATCGTATATGAGGAAGCCGAACGTGCATCTAGACCGCCACTATCCACGCTCCTTGCCAAGTAGAGCGACGCGTGTTGACTGCTTCGCCTCGCTTGTCTAGGCCTCGGCAGGCGTCGCGGCCTCGGCGGGCTCCGCCTGCTGCTCGAACGCCGCGCGGACGGCGTCGATGCCCTGCGGCGGCCGGGCCTTGCGCATCTCACCGGGACTGGAGAAGGACAAATAAAGCCATTAGCGTCGCGCACACGGAGCTGGTACCGACAGAGAGGACGCTGCGTACCGATCAATGTACTCGATGACGGCCATCTCGGCGCCGTCGCCGCGGCGGAAGTCGGCCTTGAGCACGCGCGTGTAGCCGCCCTCGCGGAGCCTGTAGGCACCCAAAACCCTTCAGTATGGCGCCAGCAACACACGAACAGAGCAGAGCAGAGCAGACGCACGAGTAGCGCGGGCCAAACACGTCGAAGAGCTTCTCGACGGCCTCGGGCGTGCGCAGGATAGCCTCGGCGCGCTTCTTGGCGCTCAAGTCGCCCTGCTTGGCGAGCGTCACGACCTGGTCGGCCACGCGGCGCAGCTCCTTGGCCTTGGGGAGCGTCGTGCGGATGCGCTCGTGCTCCACCAGCTGCGTCACCATGGTGCTGCTCCCGATCCCAATCCATACAGACACATGCAGTCACACGAGTCAGCACTTCGAGCGGGCGTATCTCGGGCTGTAGAGCGATCCAGCGCACCGGAGCATCGCCCATCGGTGCTCCGACGTGCGGTTGAGCTTGCGGAACGCCACGCGGTGCTTCATGGTGGCTGCTGGTCCCTACAGACGCGCCGGATCGAGCGATCGGCCGGCCTCCCACTCGCTGCTTTGCGACGCGCTGGAATGGCACTGTGCGGCTTCCCCCACCGCACACCACTGGTGTTCCGTTCGGACGACCTTCGCGCGACCTTTTATACAACCTTCGCGCAACATTCACCTGGTAATCTACAAGCGACCTTCGCACAACATTAGTTGAAACGACAGACGCGAAACGACGCGGTCGGCATCGAGAAGCTCATGCACGATCCCTTCTGTCTCGATGGGCCGCTCATTGCCTGCTTCTCGCTCTGGACGGGCGACTTTCAAGCTTCCTCAGGCGCTCAGCAGCCTGTTATCACCCTCCCAGTAACGGCGCTGCGGCAGCACGGCAAGCATGGGCAACGTGCAGCAGCACATCGGCAAGGTGGCGACGATCGGTCGGTATGAGGTGGAGGCGGTCAAGTACCTGGGCGAGGGCGGCTCGTCCTTCATCTTCCTCGTGCGCTCCACCTCGGCCACGTACGGCGGTCATATGGTGCTCAAGCGCCTGCTGGCGGACAGCGAGGCGAGCTACAAGCTCATCGAGTCGGAGATCCGCATGCACGAGCGCTTCAAGCATGCGCAGGTCGTCGAGTACCTGGCGTCGCACTCGCAGCGCGTGCCCGGGCGTGCCGGCCAGCGAGAGGTCTTCATCCTCATGGAGTATTGCCCCAACGGCCACCTGCACGAAAACATGCACAAGATGGGTGACAAGCGCTTCTCCGAGACGGAGCTGCTGCGCACCTTCCGCTCGCTCTGCGTGTACGTCCGTCCTGCTCTGAGGCTGTTCTGCTCCATGGCTCTGACGCGGTGGATGGACGTGACAGACCGGTGCTGGAGCTGCACCACCAGGACCCGCCCGTGGCGCACCGCGACCTCAAGCTCGAGAACTTCCTCATGGCCAAGAGTGGCGTGTACAAGCTGTGCGACTTCGGCTCGTGCGTCGAGGGCCCGCAGTCGCTACACACCAAGGAGGACCGCGCGAGAGAGGCCGAGCACGTGCTCAAGCGCACGACCGCCATGTACCGTTCGCCCGAGCTCGCTGACGTAGAGGGCACGGCCATGTTCGGCGCGGGCGAGCTCACCGAGGCCGTGGACGTCTGGGCCATGGGCTGCGTCCTCTTCACCATGGCCTTCTTCAAGCAGCCGTTCCCGCCCGAGGGCCTGCGCACCGACAAGTACTCGATCCCGGCCACGTCGCCCTACTCGCCTGACGTGCACGCGCTCATCTCGCGGATGCTGACGGCGGACGTCGAGAAGCGCGCGACGCTCGACCACGTCGTCTTGTGCATCGACGAGATGCTGAGCGGCAAGCCACTGCCGCCTCCTTCCGCCACGAAGGGGGCTCCACGCAAGGCCGAGTCGGCATCGGTGCCTTCCTCATCTTCATCCTCGTCGAAGGCGACGAGTGGGAAGACAACCGAGGCTCGCAAGGAGACGGTCGCGACCGGCAAACCGGCAGCCGTCGACCTTCTCGACATGGACTTTAGTGGCAAGGCCACGGCTCCTACCGCCCCCGCTCCTGCTGCAGTGTCCGTCGACGCGCTCACCGCCAACTTCGCGGACTTTGCCAACTTCCCGTCGCCTTCAAGCGCTTCCGCCAGCACCGGTGGTGCTCCGCCGCCGACTGTCGATCCGTTCGCACCGGCGCAGGTCATGCCCGGCATGTCCGTGCCCGCCGGCAAGCGCATTGACGAGTTCGGCTTCCCTGTGAGCCCTGTCAAGCAGCAGCAAGCGTCGCCGAGCATGTTTGGCTTCGGAGGTGCTCCAAGTGGAGCACAGCCGCCGCACAACCCAATGATGTCTGGCGCTTCGAGTGCAGCGGCCGATCCGTTCGAAGCGCTTGTGACGCCGGCGCCGGGCATGGGGGCGGCAGGAATGGGCTACGGTCACGGATACGGCGGTGGCCAGCACGCCCAAGGAATGGGGATGCCCATGCAACCTCCCATGGGGGCGATGCAGCAGCAGCAGATGCGATACAACCAGCAGATGCAGCAACAGCAGCAGCACATGCAGCAGCAACAGCACATGCAGCAAGGCTGGGGCGGCGGCGGGTTCCCCAGAAGCGGCGGATTCTAGCGCGAGTAGTAGAGCCAAAGCACACTCACCACTTCTCGGTGCGAGCACAGACGCGAGGGAGAGCAGATAACACGAACAAACCATCACTTGTTGCACAGCAGACCGTGTTGTCGAGACCAGAGCACCATGTATCGCCACTGGTCCGCATCACGGGATGGCCGGCACTTCGACCTCAATGTGATGCGGCGCCGTGGCAGCGGCCGCTTGCACAATCTCTGCGGGTGGCGCCATCACCTCCTCGCGGTGCTGCACGTCACACGCGATCGGCGCGCGTAGCTTGGCCTTATACACGCACGTCGACGGCTCCTCAATGTCGTACAGCTCCATGGGCAGCGCGCCGCACTCAATGTCGACCGTCAGCGACCGTTGCGGCCCGTTCCAGCACTTGGTGCCACCCGTGAACTCCAACCGGTACGGGCTCCCCTCGCCGGCATCCTCCTCGGCTGTCTCGCTGTCCTTGACAGGGAGATCTTTCATGCTGCCGAGGCTCGTGCGGTCCTGAGTCGCCTTGCCGAAGAAGCAGATCTTGTACGTGTACGCCCCGCCTGGCGCCGACTCGACGCATTCATCGCGAAGAGGGAGGAAGATGCTGTCCGGGCCGTAGTTCTTGCTGAGCACGCTCTTGGCGGTCTCGAGACTCTTCTCCTCCGTCGAGAGCTGGCGCTTGACCTCGTCGCGAGCGTCACGGGCAGCCGACGTCTCTGTGCGAGAGAACTTCTCGCTCTCCGTGAGCGCCTCGAGGAGCACGTCCAGCGGGTGTGGCTCCTCCTCTGGCAGCGCGAGCTCCTCCTCCTCCTCCTCCTCCTCGTTTGCCTGCTCAGGAGCGGGAGGAGGCACCTCACCACCTTCAGCTTCAGCTTTGGCTTTTGCCTCGGCCGCTTCGCGCGCCTCCTGCTCGCGCTTCTCTTTCTTCTTCCTGCGCTCCTCGATCTGCCGCTCGATGCGCTTCGTTTCCCGCCGGCGCGTGTCCTCGCGCAGCTTGTAAGCCGACGCCGCATCTTCCATCGCGGTCGCGCTCTTGAGCGTCTGCGCCTCTTCCTGCTCTTCAGACAAAGCAGCAGCAGCCTTCTCACGCGCAGCGTGGACTCGCGCGACCACATCGTCGCTGGATGAGATGCGGTGCCGCGCCAAGTCGAGCACGAGCGTCTCGAGCTGCCGCTGGGTGAGCTGGCTCAGACCGAGCTGCTCCAGCAGTGCGTCCTCCTTCTCGAGCACCAGCTTCTCGCGCTGCTCCCGCTCGACCCGTTCCTCCTCCTCGGCGCGCGCCTCGAGCTGCTCCAGCTGCACGCGCAGCGACTGCGCCGCGGCGTCCAGCGCCGTCACGTTCTCCTGCGCCTCGGCCACCGCCGCCGCCGCGCGCGTCTCCAGCTCGTGACGCTCGCGCTCGCCGTCCTCCAGCACGCGCAGCTGCTCCGCCCGCTCGGCATGGAACGCAGCCATGCGCTCACTGCACGCGTCTGCGGGGCACACGACGCCGGTCGCGTACTCGTCCGACCCATCGCAGCAGTCTGCTCACACGTCACACATTTGTTGCCACACACGTCGCAGGAATCAGAGGTTACACGCGGCCACCCAGGTCTGATCGGATCTGAGAACACCGACCGCAGAGGCCGTCGTTCACGCGGGAGGTCGGGATGGCGGCGGGGAAGTACCCGGCGTTGGTGCAGTGGAAGGCGGCGCGCGTGTGCGAGCAGGCCGACGTGCCCGGCTCATCGGCGCCGTCCGTGCAGTCGCAGTAGTTGTCGTTCAGCCGCGCGGTCGGCAGTACGCGCGCGCCGGCATCGCACGAGAACTATTGATCGTTGTCAGGAGAGGCGTTTTCCGCCCTGGCGGCGAGGAAATGGCCACACGCACCGTGGGGGCGGCGCGGAGGCGCTCCTGCAGCTCCGGAGAGATGCCGCTAAGGTCCACGGAGGAGGCGGCGGCGCCCGAGAGCGCGGCCGTGGCCAGCAGCGCGGCCGCCGCGAGCGCCGTCGGTCGTGCGCGGGCCATGCTCGGAAGTTACGCTTTGGTTACGTTTTGCGAGCGAGTGCAGGGAAATGGATACTGAAGCCTTGTGTAAGGTGACGTGACGTGGCAGAAAGGATCTGTGAGCTTGCTGACGGTACACTCGGAAACCCTGTCCCGAAAACATGCGTGCATATTTGTACAATAGTGTTTCGAAACATTATATTCGACGTGTTCTTATATATTTAGAGTGGACCACGCTTTCACTGTCCCGAACACCAGCAAAGGATTTTCTGTGACGTGGGGACGGTCGTCTTCATGCTTCATGCTTCATGCTTCGTGCTTCGTGCTTCGTGCCGTGCCGTTCGTTGCCTGTGGTGCCCTCCTGATGCCGACGGCGCCTGCATTTACCATGCGAGACGGTGTCAGTTGCTGCTGGGATCCTACATTACAAGCGTCCTGCCTGTTGGACGTCCCGCGGGCGATGACACCTCGTTCGGTCAGTCGAATGGGACCGAATGGAGAGCGAACAGCGTCGTGTTCCTTTGCAGCTTGCGCCGCTCTCTATATCTTTACTTGTGTCTGGTTGGTTGTCTTCTCTACTAAATAATAAATCACGCCGTGCTCTATCTGGCGCGCGCTCGTGCAGCCTGGCCTAACCTATCGTTGTCTTGCTGTTGCTTGCGTGGGGTGGTTTCTATCTGCCGTCGGCGGCGTCCTCACTCTGGCGTCACACGTTCACGAACGAGGGCGAGCGCAGCAGCATGGGCGGCTGCGCGCTGTCGCTGCAGTGCGGGCTCCTGGCGTCGCCCTGCTCCTCGTCGCTGAACAGCAGCGCCTCCAGGATCTGCAGGTCCAGCGCGCTGAACAGGTTGCTCTCGGGCACGGCGCCTGCGTCCATGTCCAGCACCCGCCCGTGGTGGTGCGGATGCCAATCCGCGGCGTTCGGTGCATGCGTTGCGGTGGTGGTCGGCGCGTACCCCCGGAAGGCGCGCGCGTTGGCCGGCGACGAGGTGGAGAAGCGCATGCCCGCGGCCATGGCGGCCGGCGCGCTGTGCGCGCGCTGGCGCTGCTGCTGCTGCTCTTGCTGCTGCTGCTCGCGCATCTGCATCTGCATCTGCTTCTTGAGCACACGCCTCCGGTGGTCCAGGCGCATCTGGTTGCGGTTGGCCTTCTCGCGGTGCATGGCGCAGAACTTGTGCAGCCCGCCGCTCTTCTTGTTCGTGCGCGGGTTCTCGCACCGCTTGCTCGAGTACTGGCAGCGCAGCTCCTCCGGCAGCGCGTCAGCCTCGCCCACCGCGTGGGTCGACAGATCGAACGACATGCTTGCTGCAGTCGCTGGCGGTGGTGGTGCTGGTGTTGGGGTAGTCGAAGTCGTCAATGGGATGCTGCCCGCACTAATATCACCGGGCTCGCAGTCGTTGGCCGTTTACTCGGTGCGTGGGGAATTGAGGTGTGACGCCACCAGCCGAGTGCGCAGTCCGACCGCCACCAGTGAGTGCATGGGTGCTGTTTCCACAAGTCTGCGTGTCAAGTGGGGCGAGGCGCCTCGCCCCAAGGCGCATCGCTTCGGTGTCGCATGTGGCCTTTGTGATCGCTGTGTGGTGAGGGGTGGGAGGACCATCACTCTGTCAGCATACGAATATCCAGTGGGTCCGGATGTCCAGGACGATCCAGAACACTCGACCACGCCACCACTCGCGACGGATGATGGAGGGTGTGTGGTCCACACATCCTACTCGGCGTTTTTTGGCTCGATTGCTGCGAAAAAATGCGAAGGGACGGACGGACCAGAATGGATTGCGTCGCACAAAGTGCGACATGAGCCGTGGACATGATTTTAGTCAATAAATCTGCGCTTTTCCCTCCTGCTTGTTTGAGCTTTTCTATGGGAAAGCACAGCTTTAAGCGAAAATACTGCAGCAATAGCGAGTGACGCTATCATCCGTCAATCCCTGCCAAGAATTCTGGACAATGCGACAGGGTTTCGTCCAGAGTGCGTGGCAGGACTCGGCATCCGCATCCGTCACCAGGCGAAGCTGGGTCGTCGACCCAAGCACGGTGGGGGCCAGCGTAATCCACAAAACAGGGTGATGGCGGACGGAGTCTTGTCGCTTGGGGCGCGATGAAGCAAGCACCGTGAAGCGTGCTGCGCAGTCGCGAACGGGGCGAATGGTCTAATTTTCGCGCCTATTCGTTGACACAATTCGGTGGATTTTATGGTTTTTATCCTCTGGACCGAATTTTTCGACGAAAAATGAGCACATTTGCCCGATTCAGCGCCATACCAACACTCACCAACGCGCCTGGCCCTTCAAGCTGCCATCCATGCCGCTGCGCAACATGCCTGCCCACTCGCCCCCAACGTGGCGCCACGACCGCCAACCATCGCTTCGCGGTACTGTATTGTAGCAACACACAACTCGAAAGAAACGCAACACCACCACCACGCCAACAAGAGCAACAACAGCAAGAGGTTCCAGTACGCTGCAGAACGATACAGTATCTACGCGGTGCACCACGCCATCCCGACAGCTCCAGTTCGCCTGCCATGCGGACCCCACGACAGCCGCCACGTTAAACGCTTCAATTAGTCGACACCGTCGCTGGTATCAGGTGGCGCAAGCCATATGATCTGTATGATCGGCCCAGCCTGCGGACACTGTGCATGTACGCATCGCCGCTTCGCATGCGGTCCAGCCACTCGATCGACGCCTTGTCCATCTCGCGCATCGGTGGCGGTGGCGGCTCCACACTTGGCTGATCGGCGGCTTTCGGCTGCTCCGCCGATCACAATCAAGTCGGACCGCCTCTCACGGGTTCCACTGTGTTCGTGGGCTGAGGGATGAACACGCTCTCTCCGGCCCCTCAACTTACAAACACCAAGTGAAAAGGATGGACCGTCACGCTTGGGACAAGTCCGTCGTGGCGAGCGCCGGTTTTCGAATCCATTTCCCCAATTTGGCGGCCGTCCGGCTCTCGTCACGCGGCCATTCCGATGGTTGGCGGCCCGCGTCTCGTCGCCGCAACGTGACGACCAGTCCAGTATAATGTGAGTGAGATAAGAATTCGAACGAACAAGACGCTTGCTTATTCCTGGCGAGGCACCTGATTTTGAGAGCCTGCCTGCCCGAGTGTCCACCTCCCCTTCATTGCCGGGAAGACAAGGCGGTCGCGAGCTGGAGAGCGATTTGCTCCGCGTGCGAAGAGGCAGATGATGAGCCCTATCATGACATGATTCGTGTGGAGCCCGTTGCGCGGTAAGGCGGTCCTCAGTGCAGGAATCAGGCTGCGTCGGCGCGGGCGGAGTGAGGCCCAGCGCGACGGACATCCTGCGATTTGAATTGGGCACTGTGGAAGAGGTTGTAAAAGACCAGCGAGCAAACGTTCGGGCACGAACATGATCCTGCTCTCTATCTCCATCTCATCCGACATGCACGATATCAGGAAGTAGAGGCGGGCAAAGTCGGAGTTTGGGCAAACGTGTCAGATATTCATGGAGTAATTGCCTCTGGATCTCCTGTGAGAGCCAAGAGCATCAGCGGGACCGCAAGGGCGGCCACGAGCAGCCCGGAAGTGTAGCCAAGCGTGGCCGCCGCTAACACGGGATTCGAACTCGTCGTGGCCGAGGTGCCGCCGTTGCTGTCGTCCAGAAGGCTGAGCGCCTGTCCGTCTTGGTCCACACACCTCACAAACAAGGCACCATCGAATACATTCGACGCATACGCTTCGGGACACGAGTTGCTCCATTCGTCCACGTCGTCGTTGGTGCCGACGTAGCAGCCCATGTACGAGAAGCTGACCTTCGAGGACAGTGCCATGCTGTAGGATAGCTCCGAGTCGGACGAGTTGGATCTCGTATTATTGGTGAACGTCGCGGTGCTCCTCGCGCAGTCGTCTGGAGTGACCTGTTCCTCCCAGTAATTCGACGCCAGCGTCATGGTCTTGCACTTGCAGCTGCCTGGCTCGTGGAAGTTGCGTGGCTCAGCGCTGCACACCCCACCCTGGCAGCCTAGCTTGCACTGGTCACCCACGAGTGAGAGTCCCAGGTCAACCCTATCGAGACCCTTTTCGAGTCGTTTGACCTCTGCACCGATCGCTTTCGTGGCCTTGAGTCCCGCCAGAACGTTCATAGCTGTGCTAACGCAGGAAGAGAAAGTTTCGGGCCCCGAGCACTTGGGTAGCTAGCCACTGAGCCCCTTCACACATGTCTGGAGGTCGTCGATGGCGTCGTTGATCTCTTCCGCGGCAAAGCGCACGACGGAGCCAAGTGGGTCGTTCATGAAGTCGTTGACTGCGCTTCCGAGTTCGGACAGAATCTTGTCCAGGTTGATGGGGCTCACCATGTCAAAGACGCACCCGGAGAAGTGGAAGATATTCAGGCACAGCTCGGAGCCGTCCGGGCAGTCGATCGTGCTGAGCCAGCTGTCACTCGTGTCGACCGTCAGGAGCGACACGCTGCTCGCCCAGTCGCGGTATGACGAGTGGACTTGGACAGCTGAAGAGGAATTCTTCACTTGGGGGCTTCGTTGCATGCCCCAGGGGTGCAGCCGAGTGCGAAACCCGCCAGCACAGTAGCGGCCGGGTAGTGAAGCTGCATGCTTGTGTCGATGTTTTCGGAGTGAGTGGCAGCGCACGTCGACCAGCGTCTCTTCTTGGACACAGTGAAGTGGAGCACACAGAAGCAAATGCGATCCTGTTCCCTGCCTTCGTAACCAAAAGCAAGTTATATACTGATTGGATACGCCTTGTGCTTGCAGTTCTCATCCAGCATGAATGGACAGCGAAAGATCGGGTTGAAGGCGCGGCGCGGGTTGTCAAAGCCCAAATGGTGTCAAAGCCCAAACGGAACCACCAGGAGTACCACGCGAACGTCCGCATTTAGTTTTCTCATCGCTCAACATCTTCAGGCACCACGTCATCTCGTCGCTGTGAGAATTGGGCTTGTGGAGCACATACCGCATCAGGTGGCAGCAATGCGGTGCTGTTCTTGCCACTGGCAGGCGTTGCAACGGATCCAATACCGTTTCATTCATACCGGTTTTGGCTCGGTATCACGTTGAAGTGGTCAGGTTTTCCTTTCCGGGCGGTTCAGCGCTGCCGCCGGCTCCATCTGCGGCGAATCCACTTGCTTCCAGTATGGAAACAGGCTCCAACGCCACGAAGACGGTAGCAAGGATCTGGCATGTGCCTCGCGCATGGAGCGCCGCGCTGATACCACGATTGACGCATCGCCAACTTGTTGCCAGCAGCATGGAGCAAGATAGGCGCGTCTCGCCCATGCACTGTAGTGGCCGGAGGGGCGAACCCGGCGCGGCACCGAACGCTTGAGCTTCCGAGGCGATAGGCGCTTGCTGTTCGTTCACCGTCGACACCTGCGCGTGATTGCAGACGCCTCCCGCAGGTTCTGACGGTGCGGTCGACGCGACGATGGGCAGTGTGGAGGTCGTGCGGCGGGTGAGCAAGCGAGTCCGTCGGTCGTCAGGGTGGTGAGCAAGCGGTGCGGAGACGATGGCGGTTGGGTTGGCGAGCAGCGGGAGCTGCTGTTCATGTTGTTTGTGTTGGAGTTATCTTCTACTGATGTTCGGGGAGAGGCTCTTCTCCCTGCAAAATTGTGGATTGAGGCAGACATGCAGACATGCACAAAATCGGGAGGCATGCGCATGCCTCCCTCTGCTTCGGGTGTGGATGGTGTTGTACAATCTATCGAGATGCAGCGTCGATGAAGAGCGGGCGGGCCGCGATTCCGTCGTCGCGGCGCTCGGGAGCGTGGTCAGGACCGCTCACAGCGTCATGTTGGTGGCGGGGAAGTCGAAGAGACTGGCGGTGGACGCGTCCAGCGCGCCGGGGAAGTGGAGCGTGCCGTTGCCGGCGGCGGCCAGGAAGGCCTCGTCGTCCTCGTCGTCGAAGAGCATGACCTCGAGCATCATGACTTCCTCGGGCGTGAGGTTGCAGATGGGCCGGCCGTCGAACATGCTGGCGGCGGCGGCGGCGGTGGCCGCGTCGCCCGCGAGCATCATGCCCGGCTGCGGCTGCACGCCGGCCTCCATGAATCGCTTCTTGCGCTCGATCATCTGCTGGCGGATGAGCCGCCGCTTCTGCTGCATGCGCTGCTGGTTGACGTTGGCCTTCTTGCGGTGGAAGTCGCACAGCTTGTGCAGGTCGCCGTTGTCTTTGACCGCACGGTGGTTGTTGCACAGCTTGCTCGGGTACGAGCAGCGCACCTCGGTGGGCAGCGTCGCGGTGGCGGAGGAGGTCGTGGCGGGCGTCGACATGATTGGCTGGCGTCTGGTGGCTGTGGTCTCGCTGAGTGTGGAGTGGGGCGTGGCTATGAGAGCTGGACACGCGCGTTCGGGTGGATTAATCGACCGCGCGGGTGGAGGGCTGGCTCGTCAGTCGGAGGCAAAATTGAACAATGAGCGGACCTGCGAGACGCGGCCGCGCTTCGTGCTGCTCCTCCCCGTGTTCGTTCCTTTGCTCGCCATGTGGAGACGATCAGCTCGAGCGCGAGGCGGCCGAGATGGCAAGTGGCGTCGTTCGGTTGTGTCGCGTGCTCCTCCTGGTCCCCGACCTCCTCCTTCTCGCTCCTTTGCAAGTGGCAAGTGCGCGATCCGAAACGATTCCGGCATTGCAGCGTTGCGAGCCGCCCGCCAGAAGCCAGAAGGATTCCGTGGACGGCCGCGCACGCCTCCATGGCGGGTCTGCTGCGCCTCGAGCAAGTGCATCGCTGTGCCTCTCTTCTCTCTCTTTCTGTCCTCCGAGTGCCGTCGACCGTCTAATAATTCGCGAGGTGATGGCGGTGGCTCCATCACCGCCCTGGTGGAGTGACGAGGTGGAAATTTCGCGACTTTCAATGGGTGAAGGTTTGTATTGCCTGGCCAAAGGCGCGGGCCGAGTATTATGCTGTCGGCGAGCCCACCATTGCGCAATGAGCGGCTGCCGATGTTCTTCTCTCGGTTGATGCGCCATGCGTTTGCATCATGCGCAAGCCAACGGTGTGGACGGCCGAGAAGCAGGGACGGACGCGAGAAGAGGCCGAGTACGATGCGTAGACGCCGCGGTGGCTTCGGACGATGTTCAACGGGCGAGAGGAGCTCCCTCCAGACTCGACGCGGCGCGATCTGACGTGCAAGGCGAGCACGCATACGTGTCCGTCTGGCCATCGTGAAGGCTGTATGCATGTGAACCAGCCTTGCATGCTCGGTCTGTGATGCGGCCCATCCCGGGGCGACTCAACTCAAGCGAGAAAGAGTCGGGAGTTGGGAGTTGGGAGTCGCATCCCATCGCGCCGCGCGCACAGGTGAGTCGCCACGAAAGCATCCGACGCCACGACGAGCCGTCTCCGGCCCACAAAGCGACGCTGGACGCTTCCTCAGCCCTCGGCGATCACCAATGCGAGGCGCGTTCACGGGCGTTAAGCACGGCAACGCAACAACGGCGAGACGAGTCTAAGACCCACCGCGCATGATATGCCAGTGCTCAGGAGTGAGCTCACGCCGCGTCGGAACCCGCGAGTTGAGTCAAATGGGCGGCGTGGATCAGGTTCAGCCGTGGCCGTCGGCCGCGATTCGTAACGGGGCAAGCGTCCAGTTGGCCACCAGAACGTGGAAGGCTGGGCGGCTTTTCATGCGCAGGCACCGGCCAGGCGGGCGAGACTCACGCGCGGTGATCGCAAATGCTCGGGCTTTGCGGTGGATCGGAGGTGGCGAGTGGATTTTTCACCCGCGTGGGCTGTAATGGAGCGAAATGGACGCCTGATCAGGCTGCAGACTCGCCTCGTGCTCGTCCGAGACGTGTGGCCAAGCGGCCAGAGCTTGACGAAGCGGGTGGCGGAGCAGTCGACAGCGTCAAGCTGGAAGCGAGGGCGAGGTGGCATCAGAAGTGGCGCATTGGTTCGCCACTGACTAAGCCAAGCGCCAGGAGAGAAAGCCGACGGTCGAGAGGCCGTAGCGGACCCTCCGCGAGTCGCGACCATGTGAAAGCTGCCGGGGAGAGCAGAGAGGAGGGACTCTGAAGCTTTGATCTGCAGTTTGGAGCTGCGTGTTTGCTCGTGAGAGCAAGCACCAGCGTGCCGCTCAGAGGGACGGGCAGAGTGGCGCGAGGCACGTCACCCGCCAGCCCGCGGCTCTTTCTGGTCCTCTCGTCTAATGCCTCGGACACGAACCCACGTGGGCGTCGAGCGTGCGCGTGGAAGCCGAGAGAAGGCGAACGGTCCGGTTGAGACGCTGGCGCACTGGCGAGTGGATCAGAGGCGGAGCCTGCGGGCTTCAGGTCGGACGGACAACGGGCTCCAAAGCCGCTTCATGGCACACGTGGAGCGAATGTCGCCCAACCTGCACAACGTCAACGATCATCATTCCGATGCAGTCGTACCGTTCTTTACCTTTATTGAAGTCTCTTTCCCTTGTAATAACGACATGTCGTTGTTGTGAAACGGACGAGTTCCGTCACCGGAAAGGACAGCAGGAACGTGTTGAAGTGGATGCATGTCGAGTTGGTCCATGTATGGCCGCACTTTCGTATTGGAGACCGGAGACGCAGGTATTAAGCATGGGGAAGGGTGGGGCAGGTGCGCGCTCGACGCACTTCGTGCGCGACAACCTGGTGCTGCTGGGCTTCGGGGGCCGCAAAGACGCGCTGGTGCAGGCGGTCAAGGAGCTGTTCGAGAATGGTGCGCGGAGGACGGAGGACGGAGGGGAGCCGGGGACGGGCTGACGTGCGCTGGTGTCCTGTGTGAACGGAATGGTCTAGCACTGGACGCAACGGGGGCGATGGGCGGCGACCGCGACTGGGAAGACGCGCCGCTGGACCTGCTGCGCGTCAGCGTGCGGACGAGCGCCGCCCAGGCCGGGTGCGTCGATATCGTCTGCGCCGACACGGGCGGTGGGATACGCACGCACCGCATAAAAGCGCTGTGTTGCAGGGCCTTCGAGACCACCAAGTGCGCTGGCGGAGCGCAGGCAGCGGTCACAACCGGCAAATACGGTGGTCTCGCTGCGACGCGTCGGTCCATGGCCGCTTCAGGTCCATCTAACCAACTCCTACTGCCTCAGGTGTCGGGCTCAAGGCCGCAGTCTTGTACAGTCAACTCTTCGACAGCAACGCCAGCCTGCGAGTCGTGACGACATCGAGCTCGACAGAGATCCTGTGTGTCAATCTCCAGATCAACCCCGACTCGGAGGAGGCGGCGGTCGTCCAGAGCGTGGCCCACTTCTCGGTCGACGAAAGCCACCAGCGCTTCTCGGGCACGGAGATGCGCCTGACGGTCCCGTGCCCAGAGAGTCTGGCCGAAGTCGAGGACGCGGTGGATCACTTGGCCATGTACTTCCAAAGCCTGGGGTACACGCTGCCTCCGTTTGTATCGGTCACGTTCTCGTTCGAAGTCAGCGAGACGAGCACGCTGGTCGAGCTGAAGCACGGCCTCGAGCCTGTCGACCGGTTCATCGCAGAGCTTGGAGCACAGGAAGACGAAGTTGTCTTTGAGTTCCAGGAGGCCGACGAGTTCTCAGTGAGCTGCATGGGCGTCCTCAAGCCGAGCAAGCTGGCATCGCAGCCGACGCATGTGGACGTCTGCCTTCTCCGCTACGTGAACCACGTGCCGCTGCTCAACATGGAAGATTTGTTCGTGTGCGGCATCACAGCCGGAGTTGCGGCGCAGAAAACTTGGAAGCGCTACGGACTGCGGTCCCGCGAGACATCGACGTCTCTCGTGACCCAGCTCGTCGCCGCTCCTGTCCGCCCCGCCAAGTCGTCGCCCGAGGACCGCGCGTTGCTCGTCGTCGCCGTGGATGTCTGCAGCCGCGTCGACAGCCACGGAATCAAGTACAACTCCATGAGGAAGACGCGCGTCGACAGGAGCTACGCACGCCCCACGCAGGCGTGCTTTGCGGCCATGCTGCGCCAGCTCGAGACCGCCGGACGCCTGCTCACCCCTCAGCAGCAGCAGCTGGAGCAGCTGACCGCCGACTTCGCCCCGCTGATCGCAAGAGCGGCTCTGACCATCACAAGCCAGTCACATGGAGCCCTACCGCCGGGTGTGGTGAGCAGAACCTCAGACGAAGCAGCCGTCGTCCGCCGGCTGCAGCGCACACTGCACCATCATGCGTCGCTGTCATCGCGGTGACGCCAAGGTGAGTGACCGCAGCGGACTTATTTATTGGAGGCGACCTGAACGGTACGGTGTCCGACTGACAGATGTGTATCGATTTGGACAGGGAAAGCGGTCGGGATTGTTGGGCGGCAGACCACCCTCGACGACGAAGAAAGGAACGGAAGGGGATCACCGCCACCATGTCGGCCATCGGTGCGCTGCGTCAGCTGGAGAAGGAGAAGAGCAAGGACCCGAGCAAGAGCGGCATCAAGGTCGGGCGGCGGTGCTGTCGTGGCGGTCTGGATATGTTGAGGAGTCTGACGACGGCCCCGGTACCTTGACGTAGGCGCTGTTCACGAACCTGCCGTCGCGCATTCGCCACTCCAAGCCGGTGACGAGCTCGATCGCGTTCGCTATCAAGGTGATAGCGTTTCTCAGCATGGGCTGGCTGGAATGCACAGAGCTAACGACCTGTATGCGCTGGGTCCTCCGCTCAACTCCAGTCGTACGCGACGTCGGGCCGGTGGCTATGGATCCTCTCGACCACGGTGCTGATCACGCTCGTGCCGCTCAGCATTGAGGTGCGTACGCGCTATCGACCGGTTGCTGCGCGTGTATGTGCCTATTATTCACCTTTGTCTGACTCTGTTTGCCATCCATCGGCGCAGCTTCTGCGCGAGGAGCAGACGAACGAGGTGGTCAAGGAGCTGGTGAGCAAGGGCTTCAGCTACAACCAGATCCAGGGCATGGGCTACCAGGTGACCCAGCCGCAGAGTACGCTGGCCGGCGCCGAGGGCGCTGCGCAGTAGAGAGGAAGGGAACGCCCAGCAAGCCAGCAGCGATATCGATCGGGTTGGCGGGACGCCCCTCCACCGCTGACGTCAACCAGGATGGCGAGTAGATGAACGGCGCCTCCATCCTCCCCGACGGTCTTCGTGCCGCTCAGCCGGCACTTGTGCCGGAAGGCCAACGCGGACTCATGTCTGCGAGGTAATACATTTTAATCTGGCGCGGTCGGCCTCCTCAGCGGCACACACGACGTGTATTCAGGACGCGTTACGTCGCTCGCTCGAGCACTCAAGCTGTTCCTGCTGCCATCTAGTGGCTGCCACCTACTCCACGTCGTCTAACGAGCCGTAGCCATGCTCGCACGGCGGCTCTAGTCGCTCTTCTTCTTCTTGCTGTTGGAGCGGATCATGACGAGCCCGATGAAGGTGGCGGCGCCGCAGAAGAGCAACACGAGCAGCACGGCCGGGATGGCGATCGCGTAGTGGTACGGGAGGAAGAAGCGCTGGGCCGGGTGGTCATCGTCGATGAACGGCTGCATGCACACGCGCAGGCACCGCGTAAGGTCAGGGGAGACGCAGGGACTCGAACGGCGGAGCGGTCGACCGATCGACTCACCGTCAGGATGACCCACGCCGTGTAGTACACGTAGACGGCGACGCTCACGAGCAGCAGGGCCGCGCCCGCGGCTTTGTCCGACGCACCCTGAGGATCAGCGCTTCTTGTCAGTCCGGTACGGTCCGTTGCCAGGTCGAGAGACCCGCAGGCCGCGCACAGAGCGCACCATGATCGATGCCTTGGCGTTCAGCGCTTCCACGTTAGTTGTGCCCAGAATATAATATAATATAATATATTATAATATAGCGTGTCCTTGTTCGAGATTATAGCGTTTACGGTGTCAAAAAAAAACATCGCAAAGCGACAACCTCAATGCCCGAGTTGACGGGCTTTTCACTGCCTGCGGAAGATACCGCAGACAACAGGCTGCAAGGCCTGAAGGACACCTCCAGCCGCGTTGCCGAAAGAAGAGGCACCTGTGAACACTTGTCGATACAGACTCCAGCTTTGGAAAGCGCATGTGGTCACGGCCAGTCGCGGCGCTCGCAGTTGAGAAGTAGCACCAGCATGTCTTCGAAGCGCTCTTGCGTCAAGGCACTCGCAGGTAATAAGCATCAAGGTCTGGAAAACGCAGGCGGTCGTGGCCCCCCTCGAAACTCACACTCGACGAGCAGCATCAGCATGTTCAGCGAAGCGTTCGCGTCTCGGTTCACAGTCGTACCATGG
>JAADYH010000311.1:0-25323 GCA_023338125.1 Phytopythium aichiense | reverse complement strand
TGGTACGACTGTGAACCGAGACGCGAACGCTTCGCTGAACATGCTGATGCTGCTCGTCGAGTGTGAGTTTCGAGGACACCCCCGACCGCCTGCGTTTTCCAGACCTTGATGCCTATCGCCTGTGAGTGCCTGGATGCAAGAGCGCTTCGACGACATGCTGGTGTTACTTCCCGACTGCGAGCGCCGCGGCTGACCGTGACCCCATGCGCTTTCCAGAGCTGGAGTCTGCATCGAAAAGTGTTCACAGGTGCCTCTTTCCTTCGGGTGGAGGTGGCCTTCAGGCCTTCTTGCGGCCTGTTGTCTGCGGTACCTTCCGCAGGCAGTGGATAGCCCGTCAACTCGGGCATTGAGGTTGTCGCTTTGCGATGGTTTTTTTTTTTTGACACCGTAAACGCCAAGTGTGTTCGCTTTCGTCCGATTGCCAGCCGATCCAAGTTCAAGTGCTCGAATTCATGAATTCAGCACAGGATTCATGTTTTCATTTTGCGAACGAGGAATAAGGTTTTGCGAAAACAACCGTAAAACAACAACAAATCTGCAACTCGTTGGACTGGACGGGACTGTACTGTACGCTAGTGTGTGCGGAAGAAATGCAAAGACACGGATCTCAGGAACGCTTGAAGTTCGGCAGGCTCAAGGCTCCAAGCTCCAAGCCAGTGAAGCCAAAGGAAGGCCGCTGATGATCGTGTCAGGGGGCTGAACCGAAGCGCTGCTGCATTTCCGTCGCGTGTGATTATTGGATGGGAGGGAGAGCCCCCCGTTTTGAGGAAGCCAAACGGCAATCCGCGCGGCGTGTTTGAAGCGGCACCCCGCAATAAGATCGACCGCAAGTAAAAACAGCCGACAAGAGAGGATCAATCCGGTGAATTCATTATGACCACTCGAAAAAGGTTCAGCACATGATTGTCCGGTCTCTGTGTGTGGCTCCGCCCTTCAACTGAACCTCCACGCGCCAATTGGCGAGCACTCGATCCGATCGCGTCCGGCATCTTTTGCCATCCGATAGAAACGAGCCATTGTGACAGTTTATGCTTTCGCCCCAGTTTCCCAGCTGGGGCCGCCGGCTTGTCGCGGCCTGTTCACCTTGCGTTTACCGCATTTAAACTGATGCGTGGTTGAAAAAAGACGGCGACCAGGGGTTGGTTTTTCCCCTTCCCGCCTAAACTTAATTTACGATTCTTGTTGGTTTAATTCTGACACTTCTTGGTGGCCCATCCCGTCCCGTCCCGTCCGTCCGTCTGTCCGTCCGTCCGTCCGTCCGCCTGCGGGGCCTCGTTCTCATTTCCGGAAATCTCTGCTCCTCTCCACTCGCTGGCAGAGAGCGAGCGAGCGAGCGAGCGAGGGCGTTGCCCCCCGTATAGTTAATACCCAGGCGCATGGGCACGGCGCCGCACCACCACGCGGGGCCCGACACAGGACCGACGACGACGACGACGACGACAAGCACAACAGGCAGGCGCATGAAGCGGTCGCGCGCGTACGACGACCTGGTGGCGCTGGCCGAGGAGGCCGAGGCCGTGCGCGGAGACGCGTGCTGCGCGCTGCTGGGCGGCTGGGAGCCGTTCCCGGCGCGGCTGGGCCGCTGCAAGCGCTCGCGCGGAGCCATGGCGGGCGCCGCGGACGAGGACGACAGCGAGGGCGACGCGCGCGCGTTCCCGGCGGCGCGCCACGCGCTGCAGTTCGCCATGGAGCTGACGGACGCGGGCATGGGGCTCGGGGTGGGCTTTGGCGCGTGCTCGACGGCCAGCTCGTCCACGGGCTCGCTGAGCTCGGTCGCGGACGGCGAGGACGACGACGTGCTGCCGCTGCGGCGCAACTCGCGCGAGCACATTCTCCTCCGGCAGCAGCAGAAGAAGCAGCGGCGGCACCAGGTCGCGGCGGACCCCGAGGACGACACGGACGCCATCGTCTCGGCCATGGTCGGCAGCCTGGCCGAGGACGCGCTGCGGGGCACGCCCGAGACGCCCGAGAACCGCGTGCTGCGCGCCGGCTACGCGCAGTGCATCGACCCGCTGGACAAGCGGCAGCCGTCGCCCCCGGCCGCGGGCTTCGACGTGTCGGCCTTCGTGCTGCTCTCCATCTCGCCGCCGCCGCTGCGGTGAGGCTTGAGGGCGTGAGGGCTTGAGGCTGCAGGGCGTAAGTTATAGGGGCCGGTTTCGTTTTATTTTATTTATTGCGAAACAATATGCCCGAATCTGTCTGCACACAATAGAGAGGCAGAGGAGGATTGGCTTGAACGTTCATTTGGTTTGCGACTGTTTTCAGTTTTGTTTCTTCTCGTCCTCTTCGCTTCTTCTTCTTCGAAGAACACGCGTTCTTCTCCTTCTTGAGGTTGCCGCAATTTCAAGTTGCGTTATTGCAGGTGGGGGCTGGTTGCCCGATTTTTTTTTAAAGTTTTTTCGTCCGCATCCGCCTCTTCGTTGACTGTGCCACCTTGCCACACAGCACAACCGCACAACTGCGGGCTTTGCACTGTCAGGACGACATCCGCGGGCGATGGATCGGCCCGACCACCCGCAGAGCTGTTTCCCGCCGGACGTCCGGGATGACTCGCGCTCACTATGGTGGCGGACGGTGGGACGCGCGCGCGATCCAAATATCCACATGCCGGCCGCCCAAGCGCCGCCGCAGGTCATGTTGAAGTTCAACTGCGCCAGCCAATCTTTTTATTCGAATTGGCGACCTTTTGCGATCGCATTGCTGCAGTGTGTTTGGCGACAGATCCGCAGTCCGTTTTCGGGCAATAGCGGCATGGTCGCAATGCAGCCTGTCAGTTGAAGGGCGACCAGTTGCTGTGGCCGCCCGGCGGCTGGCGGGAGCCTGCGCGCGTGGTGCTCGCCGTGGACGGCGTCGGCCCGCGGCCGCCGCTGCTGCTGCTGCTGCTGGACGGGGGCGCCGCGTAGTTGTAGCCGGGGCCGCCCGCAGAGTAGCCGGGGCCGCCTGCATAGGTGGGGGCGTAGTTTGCGGTCGGTGGCGGGCCGCTCGTGGGGTAGTTTGCGGTCGGGGGCGGGCTGCGGCCGTCGGCCCGGTAGTAGTAGGGGTCCGCGCTGGAGACGGCCGTGGGCAGCCGGTCCGCGTGCTGGTGCATGAACTTGGACAGCGGGGACGCGGGCGGCATGGCTGCGTCTGCAAACGCGTCGTCCGCTGCGGCCGGCCATCCCCCGTGGGGTCCGCCGTGGGGGCCGCTGAAGGGTCCGCCGTGGCCGTCCTGCGGACCGCCGGCGTTCTTGCGCGCGAGCCACAGGCGCCGCTTCCGCTCCCAGTTCTGGTCGCGCTTGGACGCCGTCAGTGGCGGCTGTCCGCCCCACCGACCGGCCGCGGACGACGCGGGCCGCCCATTGGCCGCGGCCGACGGCGGGGCCGCCCCCCACTGGGAGGATGAAGATGAGGACGAGGACGGGGGCGGGCCCCACTGGGCCGGTGTGGAAGGGGGCGGCCCCCACTGGGCCGACGCGGCCGGCGTCCGTCCCCAGGACGACCCCGGGGGCCCGCAGGATGAGGCCGGGGGTACGGCGTAGTAGTCGGTCGTGGCGGTGGACGCGGGCCCGGGGCCGCCGTAGACTGCGTCCCCGCGGGACGACGGCCGCCCGGGACCGAGGGCCGGGTCCGCGTCCGCCTTGTCCTCGGGGGCGTCGGCCGCGCCAAACCCACCAGGACCTGCTCCATCCATCATACACACGGGGACGAGCGTGAGGACCGAACCGGCAGCATCCGCACGAGCATCAGGATTAGCATTAGCATTAGCGTCGGCGCACCGAAGGAGAGCGTGGAGCGGCCGCCGGGCGGCGCGTGCAGTCGCGTGGAGCTGCGCTTGACGCACAGCTGCGCCGACGTGAGCGTCGACATGCTCGGCCGTCGGTCGGGCGGTCTGGAGGGCGATCTGACGGTCTTGAGAGCAGTCTGGAGGGTTGAAATGGCCTCCAAGGTCGGCGAGTGGCCGCCGCCGAGGCCGGCAAGTGGCCGCCGGCTATAGATAGATGCTGTCCGCTTCCTGCGTGGCGCTGGCAGCCTTCGGGCGACAGGAATAGCGTCCAGAGCAGTCCGTGGTGGTGCGTGGCGGCCAGCGGCCATTGCCGCCATGGCGAGCCTGTTCGACCTGTGGGACCCGCCGGCGGCCCCCGAGGCGGCCAGCGCGCAGCCGGAGACGGCGCTCGGCATCCTGGACGACGCGCTGCGCAGCTTGCACGCCGCGCGGCCGCTCGGGCTGCCGGCGACCCGCAGCGTGGGCGACCTGGACGCGCGGCTAGCCATGTACCGCGCGCGCGAGCAGCCTCCGCCGCCGTCTCAGGTGGCGGCGGCGAGTGCAACCGGCGACCGGCGGGCCGCAGACGCCGACGTGGCAGCGCGCGACGCGCTGCGGGCGCTCGGCGAGGAGCTGGCGCTGCTGCGCATGGGACGCGAGGCGGACGCAGACGCGGACGCGGACGCGGAGCAGGCGGCCGCGGTGCTCACGCGCAAGTACGCGGCCGAGCGACTGGTGCGTCCCTTCAAGACGACAGGTGAGGAGTGGATCTGCATGCTGAGCGTCTCTCTCTCTCTGTCTATCTGATGGCAGGACGCGCTGCCGGACACGCCGTTCGTGCTGCTGGCGAGGCGCAAGGCGCGGCTGCAAATCGACGCGCTGCGGGCCCCGCCAGCCGCCGCCAAGGCCCCCGTGTTGTCCTCCGACGGCGACGACTGGCGGCGCCGGGCCAATTCGCTGCTGGAGCTGCCGCCGGCCAGGCTCGCGGCGCTGCGGAGTCTCGCGGCGCTACCCGAGAACCAGCGGCGGCGGCTGCCGGCGGCCCAGCGAGAGCTCGCGGCCTTCGCCGGCCGGCTGGACGCGCTGCTGGCACTGCCCGAGCCGCTGGCGCGGCGGCTGCCGGCCGACCACCGGCGGCTGCTGGACGCGCTCCGGCGGCGGATGGCGGACGAGGACGAAGGTGGCGCGAGCTAGGAGGGCAGTACGCGAGTGCATTACACGGAGAAGGAGAAGGAGCGTGAACTACTTGCGTCGGACTGGTGCTGCGATCACTGCTGGCCGCCGGCGGGAGGATGCGAGTAGAAGGTGCTGGTGGCCACGAGGCGCAGCCCGTGCGCGCGCGCGAAGCCCACGAGGTCGAAGTTGGCGCGGTGCGCCGCCAGCCGCGCGCTCTCGGCCTCGTCGCGCGCCAGCGCCGCCGTCTGCAGCAGCAGTAGCGCCACGTAGCGGTGCTCGCCCGTGGGCGGCGACACGGGGAAGTAGGGCACGACCACGGGCGCGGCCTGCGCGTCCGCGGGCGGCGCGTTGTCCCCGCGCGAGAGGTTGGCCACGGCGTAGTGCAGGAACGGCGCGTGCGTCGGGCTGGCCGGGTCCGGCGCGTCGATGTCCACCAGGACGCACGCGAAGTGCTCGGTGTCATGGCCGTCGCTGGCCGTCAGCGGACGAATGAGCACCGCCGGCGGCGCGCGCGCCTGCGCCACCGGCACCACGTCGCCCGGTGTCACGTGCTGCCCGTCGAACGCCAGCGCGAACTGCACGGCGGCGCCGCCCACACTCATGGAGACCGCGTCGTTCTGCTCGTCGTCCTGGAGCGTCCGCAGCGCCTCCAGCAGGTGGTCGAGCCCCGGGTCGGTCTCGGTCGCAGTCGCCAGCAGCGTCGCGGAGACGATCGGCAGGGCGGTGGAGCGCAGGGACACGCCGCGCAGCACGGCGCCGCGCCAGCCGGTCGTCTGCACCAGCAGCGCGAGCATCGCGGCGCTCAGCAGCAGCGAGGCGGCCACGAGCGAGCCCACGGCGCGCAGCGAGGCGCTGGCCGCCAGCACGCGGCGCGGGGGCAGCGGCGCGCGGCCGTCTCCGCTGTAGAAGGGCTGCTGCGACCGGTGAGAGAGCAGCATGGCGGCTGCGAGTCCGTGGTGGGCGAGGTGGAGGTGGTGGGCGAGGTGGAGGTGGTGGTGGCTACGTCGGGGAGCCAGGAGACGCAGAGGGTGAAGCTCTCAGAGACTCGAGCAATGACCGTTCGACCTCCATTCCGCAATGGATCGATCATTCGTTGCCAAAAAGATCGCGCGACGGTTCAATCCTGAGTTGCGCTTCCGGTTGAATGCCGGTGGAAAATGGGGTTGTTACCGGTTTCCCAATGGTGTCGTGATGTCAACGTCGTCGATACCGGTTTGGATCCAGTAGTACTGGTACAATGCCAATATCTGAAATATGACATATTTCCACATGTTTCCTGAATTCTGATTCGTCAGTAATCGCGACCGTCATTCTCTTCCATGAGCTCGTTTTGGGAGGCGCCTTGAGGCTCGAAATTCAAACAGCCTCCAGTCTATTTGGTGTGGACCACAAGTAGGTAGTCGGGAGGGTTTTCGTTGAAAAACCCAAGGTTTTTGTTCAAAAACCTCGATGTGTCGAGAGGTTCATGCCAACTTGTCGGAGTGTATCGATTTCGACACACCGCGAAATCGATAGAAATCAGAGCTGAATTTCCTGTCAAAAGTTTACAAAATGTCGAAGGCTATGAGATTGCTTGATGCCGGCGGCAGGCAGGCAAGCCCTCCAGCACAAACGCAGGGCCGCCGCAAGGGCCCCCTTGGATTGCAAGCAAGCCCTCGCAACAGTGTTTGCGGGGGCTTGAGTGGTCGACACGAGGCCATGGCGGACTGGACTGGTGGAGGCTGTCAGGAGGTATCGAGCAAGAGACGCGCATTTGCGGAGAGGGTGGACGAGATTTGCTCAAGCTCCGGGCGAGGTGGGACAAGCGAGATGGAGAGGTTCAACTCGAGCAGGTGGGTCGCGTCAGTCGCGACGCGAACGAGGGCGGCTAGACACGCTGTGCGTGTGTGGGCTGGGCGTGGGAAAGTGAATGAATCAGTTAGCTCGACGCTTCAAGCTGACGCGGCGTCAGCAAATCCTCGCGCTTTATCCCGATCGAATTGCATTTTTGACACGGTCACAAATCGGCATTGGAGAGTTCCCGCAAGCGTTTGAAGGTGGTAGTGAACTTCACCACCTTCAAATGCTTGCAGGCGAATTGGGAAACTGTCGACGTACACCGAGTGGCCACTGTGGCGCGCTAGGAGAAGCAGGCTCCAGAATGCTCCTCGAACATCGTATCGGTTGTTGGTATGTCTCGTATGCACGCGTCGGGTGTGTTCTGCAACGCCAACGAACGGACTCTGATCTGTTGGTCGCGTGTAGCGTGTTGCTCCGATGCATAGCTGCACTGTGCGGCCTTCCTAACCGCTCCACCGTCGCCAGTCAAGCCCCGACGATAAAGACTTCCAGACCGAAAGTGGCCGTAGGTTGGTCAGTGTGGCAATTCCTGCTTCACTGTAGGGTTACGCGGGTTACGATGGACATTTTGGCCTCAGCAATGCGACAATAATGTCCACGAAGAGCATCAGTTGATTATATTACATTGCAGCTTCAACGATGAACCCACTCCAATAGCATGTCACTAAAATGGTTTCCGCAGCAGCGGTGCCACGAAAACGCGTTTCGCAGGGGGCCTCTATTCCAGTCCAATCCACCCATTACCAAGTAGATGCATACAAAAAACAAGTACAGTTTACGCAGGCGCGTGTGTGGCTCCGGTGGTCTGCCGCATGGCTGGCGCGCTGGTCAATCAATCGCCTATCGACCGGTGGTGTTCCTGCTCCCGCTGCTGCTGCTCCTCCCGCCGCCCGCTTGTCCGATGCGCTGGCTGCAGCTCTCCCGCGCGGCCTCTGGCGCCCGCCGCCTAGCGCTGGCTCGTCCGTCCGCGGTGGTGGCGCGCGCGCTGAGCACGTCCGCGGCCGATGCCGGCGCCGTGCGGTCGTTCGCTCCCGAGCACGAGGTGCCCGCGGGCTACATGCAGAACCTGCGCAACATCGGCATCTCGGCGCACATTGACTCTGGCAAGACGACGCTGACGGAGCGCATCCTGTTCTACACGGGCCGCATCAACGCCATCCACGACGTGCGCGGCAAGGACGGCGTGGGTGCCAAGATGGACTCGATGGAGCTCGAGCGCGAGAAGGGCATCACGATCCAGTCGGCCGCCACCTACTGCTCGTGGAAGGACTCGAACATCAACATCATCGACACGCCCGGCCACGTCGACTTCACCATCGAGGTCGAGCGCGCGCTGCGCGTGCTGGACGGCGGCGTGCTCGTGCTCTGCGGCGTCTCGGGCGTGCAGAGCCAGTCGCTGACGGTCGACAAGCAGATGAAGCGCTACGGCGTGCCGCGCGTGGCCTTCATCAACAAGCTCGACCGCATGGGCGCCAACCCGTGGAAGGTCATCCGGGACCTGCGCAAGCAGCTCAAGCTCAACGCGCACGCGCTGCAGGTGCCCATCGGCGCTGAGAACGACCTCGAGGGCGTCGTCGACCTCATCACCATGAAGGCGCTGCGCAACAAGGGCGAGAGCGGCGAGACCATCGAGGAGTCGGACGACATCCCGGCCGAGACCCGCGCGCTGGCCGAGGAGAAGCGCCAGGAGATGATCGAGGCGCTCGCCGACGTGGACGACGAGATCGGCGAGCTCTTCCTCATGGAGGAGGAGCCGACGGCGGAGCAGCTCAAGGCCGCCATCCGCCGCGCCACCGTGGCGCACAAGTTCGTGCCCGTGCTCATGGGCTCGGCCTTCAAGAACCGCGGCGTGCAGCCGCTGCTGGACGGCGTCGTCTCGTACCTGCCGAGCCCGTCGGAGATCGCCAACTTTGCGCTGGACCAGAGCCAGAACGAGGAGAAGGTGAGCGTGCCGTGCTCGCCGTCGGCGCCGCTGCTGGCGCTCGCCTTCAAGCTCGAGGAGGGCAAGTTCGGGCAGCTCACGTACATGCGCATCTACTCGGGCACGCTCAAGCGCGGCGGCTTCATCTACAACATGAGCGACATGAAGCGCATCAAGGTGCCGCGTCTGGTCAAGATGCACTCGAACGAGATGGAGGACGTCGAGGAGGTGGGCGCCGGCGAGGTCGTGGCCATGTTTGGCGTCGAGTGCGCCAGTATGGACACGTTCAGCGACTCAAACTCGTCCAAGTTCACGCTGACGAGTCTGCACGTGCCGGAGCCGGTCATGTCGCTGGCCGTGACGCCCAAGAACAAGCAGCAGGTGGCCAACTTCTCCAAGGCGCTCAACCGCTTCCAGAAGGAGGACCCGACGTTCCGCGTGCGCGTGGACAACGACAGCAAGGAGACCATCATCAGCGGTATGGGTGAGCTGCACCTGCAGATCTACGTCGAGCGCATGCGCCGCGAGTACAACGTCGAGGTGGACACGGGTGCGCCGCAGGTCAACTACCGCGAGACGGTCCGCTCTCGCGCCGAGTTCAACTACCTGCACCGCAAGCAGAGCGGCGGGTCCGGCCAGTACGCGCGCGTGGTGGGCTACATTGAGCCGATCGAGGACGGAGACGAGGACTCGCCGCCCGTCGAGTTCGTCAACGACATTGTGGGCAACGCCATCCCGCCCGAGTACATCGCCGCGTGTGAGAAGGGTACGATGGAGGCGGTGCAGAAGGGCTGGCTGATTGGCCACCCGGTGCAGCGCCTGCGTGTGGTGATCAACGACGGCCAGGCGCACTCGGTCGACTCGAGCGAGCTGGCGTTCAAGACGGCCATGGTGCAGGCCATCCGGCAGGCGTTCGTCAAGGCGGACCCGTGCGTGCTGGAGCCCGTCATGGCGGTCGAGGTGGAGGTGCCGAACGAGTTCCAGGGCACGGCGATCGCCGAGGTGAACCGCCGCCGCGGCCTGATCAACAGCAGTGACGCCGACGAGCTGCAGACGGTCATTCGGTGCGACGTGCCGCTGCAGAACATGTTCGGCTTCTCGACGGACCTGCGCTCGTCGACGCAGGGCAAGGGCGAATTCACGATGGAGTACAAGGCGCACGACTTCGTCACGCGCGACGTGCAGGAGAAGCTCATGGCCGACTACCAGAAGGAGCTGGCCGCCAAGTCCAAGTAGGTTGAGGCGAGCAAGAGCAACGGGTCGATCCCATCCCATCCGTCCGAGCAACCTTTGAGAGGGCGAGAAAGGATCGAGAGAGCGAGAGAGAGAGAGGATCGGAGACGCAGTTTTCGTATACCAGCGTATAGATTAGATGAAGAGAGAAGGCGCGCTTGACCGCGTTGAACCGCGATTCGTGTGGTGTACATCCTGCACAGTGTGTGGTCCACGTCGAAGTGGTGTGGTGCACCTCGTTTGGGTCCGCTTGAAGCCGTTTTCCGAGGTTTTATCTCGTGATTCCCCTGTGTGCCGAGGTTTTTCACCCCGAGCGAAAAGCCGAAAACAAGCGAAAGCCCCAGCAGAGGGGAAGGAAGAGGCGGCCGGACGCCATCAAGAGCGGTCCGTGGCGGTGAGCGACTCGCCCGGGCGGAGCGCAAAAGGATCCGAGCAGAAAGAAGAGGTCGCGGGCTGCGTTTTGGTGTGCGGCACGGCCGAGGAAGAGCCATGGACGACGCGCAGCTGCGCAGTTTGCTGCTGTGGGTACGTCCAGCAAGGGAAAGGGAGGGAGGGAGGGGATAAAGGCGTATGGCGCTCTGAGGCTGACGGATGGGCCGCCGACTGGCCGGACGGGTGCAGACGCAGAGCTTCCAGGACAAGCTGGCGTCGGACGTGCAGGTGGCGACGCTGGAGGACCTGTGCGACGGCGTGTTCCTGGCCAAGATCATGCACCACGTGTACGTCGGATGTGTATCTATACGTCTCCTGTGGAGCGCGCGGTGGCGGAGGACTGACGGGCGGGCGACTGACGGACGGACTGGTGACAGCGACCCGGAGTACCTGAAGCTGGCGCACATTTCGGAGCAGGCGGCGGGCAACTGGGCGTTCAAGGCGAGCAACCTCAAGACGCTGGTGCGCGCGGTCGAGCTGTACTACAACGAGGAGCTGGGCCAGCTGTGCAACGCCAGCGAGCTGGTGGACACGACGCGCATCGCACGAGAGAGCGACGTGCAGGAGGTGGGCAAGCTGGTCGAGCTCGTGCTGGGCTGCGCTGTGCAGTGCCCCAACAAGTCGGACTACATCCTGCCCATCATGCAGATGGACGCGTCCGAGCAGGCCAGCCTCATGCACACGATCGAGGGCCTCATGCGCCGCTTCCAGCAGATCTCGCCGGCCGCGCGCCGCAACTCGATGAACCACGGCGCGTCCTCGCCCACCTACGGAGAGGCCGCGTCGGCCGAGGCGCTCGCCGCGCAGCTGGCGCAGGCGCTCGACAAGGCGTCGGCGCTCGAGCTCAAGTACCTCGACGTGGAGCGCGAGAACCGCGAGCTGACGGACCGGTTTGAGAACGCGCTGGCGGAGCACCAGCAGCTCGTCGACAAGTACGCCGGGGTGGAAGACGAGCGCGACAAGCTGCTGAGCGAGCGGCAGAGCACGCTGACGCGCGACAACAAGAAGATCCAGCAGATCGTGGAGGGCGAGGTCCACGCTCTGACCCTCGCGCTGGAAGAGAAGAACGAGGAGCTTCAGCGCGTCAAGCGCGAGTCGAACGAGCGCTTGATGGTACTGGAGAACGAGGTGAGGCGGCAAGCCGACGAGCTCGACATCTCGCGATCCAAGCTTGGCCAGATGGCCAAACTCGAGACGAGCGTCAACAAGTACAAGAAGAAGCTCGAAGAGATGAACGCGCTGCGCACGCAAGTCAAGGAGCTGGAGACGAACAACGCGCAGTACCTGGACAAGGTGCTGGACCTCGAGAGCACGATCAAGACCATGCCGACCCTCAAGGCGCTCGTTGAGAAGTACAAGAACCAGGTCGTGGATCTCGAGACGGCGAACGTGGAAGCGACCTCGAGCCTGCGCATCAAGGACGAGAAGAACCGGCGATTGCAGGAGGAGCTTGATAGCGCGCTCGGCGGGAAGGAGTTCTTGGAGCAGCAGGTGGAGGAGCTGCGTGCGCAGTTGACAAACCTGCAGCATCACCAGACGCAGGACGACGAGTTTTCGTCCGACGCGTCAATGACTGGGGCGGGTGGCAGTCTGAGCGCGGACGTCTTGCTCGGTCGCGATGCTGTCGGGACGCTGCGGGAACGCATTGCTCGTCTGGAGCGCGAGAACGCCGAGCTGCGTAGCGGCGAGACCCCGGACCAGACCCGCCTTACCAATGATCTCGACTTTGCGCTCAAGGCGAAGGAGTCGTTGCAGAACACGGTCTACCAGCTCCAGATGCAGAACGAGCAACTTTCGGAGGAGCTGCGGCTTGCACGCACCCAGCATCCTGGGCAATCGCGTGTCCAGATTGCTGCGAACGGGCCGCAGCCGATGGAGATCTCGTCTGCTGAAGAGGGATACGCCCCTAACGCGAGCGAGATCCAGATGGGGGCGGTTGTGCCGGCGTCGACTATGTATGCTACCGGCCCCGAGTCTGCCACAGTGCACTCGAACAACGTGGTGCCGGGCACAATTGTCAAGCAAGGCGACTCTGGACTGTCTGCCGCGCAGGCTGCGGAGTATGAAGCACAGATCAACCGATTGGTACGGACGTTTGTACACGTGGACGCCTTCATCCTAGTGCTAACGCGTGAGTTGTGTGCGTGTATGACAGAAGGAGGAGACGGAAGCGGTCCAGTCGATGCGCGCGACAGTCACCGAGCTGACGAGCAGACTCAAGGAGAAGGAGTCGATGATCAACGAGATCGTGGAGCAGCGAACGAAGCTGGAAAACTACACGAAGAAGACTCTCCACGCGGTGCAGACCAAGTACATGGTGGCCGTGAGCTCGCACCGCAACCAGCTGAGCGAGAAGGACGAGCGGCTGGACTTTTTGGAGAAGAAGCTCAAGGAGATCCGTGCGTCCTACTCGCGCGAGCAGGCGCTCATGATGTCGTCGTTCTACGAGGTGCGTCGCTATGTCTGAGGAGTTCTATCGTCAAGTGTGCTGTGCTGACATCTCGCGGCGTGTTGGTGGTCATTCAGATCGGCACCGAGATGCAGCGCCGCACCATGATGCCTCAGGGCCCCGGTGCCGGCCCTGGCGCCGGCTCGTGGCTGGCGAGCAAGCGCACGGAGGAGCGCGCGAAGCGGCGCCAGGTTTAGAGGACGCGTTCGCGCGGCCGTGCGCGCGAGCCACTGTGACAGTAGAGTAGCTGAGCAGCCCGCGAAATGGACTGAGCGTTTGGCCCGTTGGTCCCGACCGAGCGCGCGGGCGTCTGCGCGTCTTCGTAAGTGCTTGCTGCGTGTATGAGGAGCTGTGAATGGGAATGAACGACACGACATGCGCAGGAGTCCCAGCGAGTGGTGCGTGTCTCTGTATGCTGGTTGGTGCTTCATCATGAAAGGCATCGGGCGGAGCGACCAAGTTGGCGAGCGCTGCTGCCGGTCTCGAGGCGCCCGGCCCGCTACACCCGACGGGCTCAGTCGACGACGTTGACACCGAGGTTGACGAGCGCGCGGGTCGCCTGCTGGCATATCCGGTCGTTGGGTGAGCGCACGAGGCTCTGCAGCGCCTCGACGCCGCTGAGCTCCACGATGGCCTGCTTGTTCTCGGCTGCGGGTCGGCAGGCGCCGTCAGTCTCTCTCCGTCGCCTCCCAAGACGCCGCATCATGGTGTCAAGACGCGCGGCACGTACGGTTGACCGACAGGTTGCGGAGCGCGCGCGCAACCTGCGACTGCAGCTCGACCGACTCGGAGTAGGCGCCGTCGATGATGGGCTTGAGTCCGCCCTCGCGCGCGATCTCGACCTCGTTGGCGTCTGCGGACAGCACGGTTATCCCTCGTACCACGGGCCGAGAGGCTAGCGCGAAGATGACTCCACGTACCGTTGACGGCGAGATTGGCGAGCGCGGCGATGGCCTCGACGGCGACGCCGATCTGCTTGGAGCTCGCGAGCGCGATGAGCGGCTTGATGCCTCCGGCCTTGGCAATGCGCTCCTTGTTGTCCACTAGTACAACGTCCATCGTTAGCTCAGTGCACGGCGCCTCGACCTGTGAGCGAAAGCGCGAGGCGAGCCGCACCGTTGACCCCGAGGTTGGCGAGCGCCTTGGCGGCCTGACGCTGGACGTGCTCGTTGGTGCTGGCCAGCAGGTCGATGAGCATGTCGATGCCGCCCTCGGTCGCCATCTTGGACTGGTTGTCGGCTGTGTCGCGGCCGAACACGCATCAGCAAGAGCAAGAGCAAGAGCAAGAGCAGATGCCGTCAGCACGCGCATGGTCGGCCATCGGAGCGGCGGGCGGCGTACAGTTGACCGAGAGGTTGGCCAGCGCGTGGGCCGCGAGGCGCTGCACCTCCGTGTCGGCCGAGCGCGTGAGTGGCAGCAGCAGCTGCAGCCCGTCCAGCTCCACGATCTGCACCTGCCGGTCGGCTGCCGCGTGTATTCACCCGCGTTAGTCTCCGCGCCTGCCAGCATCACGAGCAAAGAGCGGAGCAAGCGCACGCTTGACGGCCTCGTTGGCCAGCTTCTCGGCCACCTCTCGCTGCAGCGCCGTGTCCGCCGACTTTGCGTACGCGATCAGCCGCTGCAGGTTGACGCGCAGCGCCTCCGTGAAGGCCTCATCTGTCCGCGAGCGAGTCTACAGTGAGCACGACGCGAGGAGCCGCCAGTGAGGCGCGGCACTAACCGTCGTCCTCGAACGTGAACTCGTCCTTGCTGCCCTTGGCGCTCGCGTTCCCCATGCTGGCGGCGGGTGGCGGTCAGAGGTGACAGAGCGAACTGGTGGAGGCTCTTGGCGGACGCACAACCAGCGACGGGAGGGCGGCGGAGGGCGGGGAAGGCAGCGGGGAAGTGCGTGGTCGCCGCGTGGGGTCGCCGCCGTTACTGGAGCATTTCGGTCGTTTGCGCGTTTTGTAACACATAATAGTACTGTCAATGAAATGAACGTGAGGTGTACTGGAACAAATTAGACTTGAAGAGGCGGATGCAGGTATGCTGTTCGGCAGGGAGACTGCGACCGTTATGCAGATGAGTATGCCGTATCACAGGTTGACATCGCTCTGGTTGAAGACAGCTGATGAAGGGATCCCCTCGTCCCCATGGTCTCCTTTCATGCCACAGCGCTCTGTCGCTCGGGCTTCCTGCCTCCGTGACGCCTCAACACCTCTTGGTGAGCAGCTGACCGACCTCGCTGCTATTTATAGCGCGTCTGGGTGGAATCGCGCGCGTCCGGCACGCCTCCGGGCTCTGACGCGGGCCTCGTGAACCCTGCCGACTGCTGCTTCACTGCTCCTCTCGCCATGCCGCCAGGCATCACCTTCGACGTGCTCAAGCGCGTGGGCAGTCCGTTGAGTGGCGCGCGCGTCCCGCTGCTGTCTCCGCACCGCGCGTCTGTGCCCGTGGACCGGCCGCCGCCTCCTTCTGCGTCTGTCAGCGCATCGACAGCGCCGGCCGACTCCCAGGCGGCTTGTGGCGAGGCGGATGGAGCCATCTCAACCCCGCTGCACGCATCCAACCTGTCGTCCGGACCTCCGGTGACCTCGCGATTGTCGATTCCAACATTGACGCCACGCGCGCGGCAGTCGACGCTCGACCGCGACAGCGTCGAGGGGACCATGATGGTGCAGCTCAAGCGCGAGAAGAAGAAGCGCAAGCAGCTGCTGCCCGCCGCCAAAGCGAGCTACTACGTCGTCAGCGACGCGAGCAAGCCCGTGATCGAGATCTACGCGTACGCTCTGACGTAACACTCGCCGCTCGCCTCGTCCTCACCTCTGCTCACTGATGGCTGATGGCTGCGCAGGTCGGACGCGCGGACCGAGATGGTGTATCTGCTGTCGTTGGCGGGCGCCGAGATGAGCTTCGAGGCCGACAACGCCAACATCGTCATGGAGAAGTGCTTCTGCGTCGAGGTCAAGACGTGGAAGCGCAAGAACACGGTCTACTTCAAGCACCAGGGCTTCCTCTTCTTCGAGGAGGACCAGGCGCGCATGCTGCTCTGGGTCAAGTGCATCCACTCGGCCATCAAGAAGGCCGCCACAGTCGACGGCGAGGTGTTTCGGCGCACGGCGAGTGGACCAGTGTCTCCGACGTCGCCGTTCCGCGACTACGAGCGACTCGAGTCGGACGACGAGGAGAACACCAGCGAGACCAGCGACGAAGCTGCGGTTGCATCACCAACCGGCATCTCCTCCACCACCGCGACTGTCTCCCTGTCGTCAGCCGGTAGCGAAGACCCACCACCACGGTCGATTGACGAGAGGGCAATGCTGCGTCAGAGCCTGTCGATCGACCCCAATTCCCGTGCGAGATCCCCAGTCCCCGCGGGCAAATACGAGGACGAAGACGAGGACGACGCGGAGGAGACGAGCGAGGCCGAAGCCAGCCAGGCGGCGACCCCAACAGCCATCTACAGAGAGCCCCGGACCCCGCTGGACCGCTTTAACTTGATGTTCTCGGGCCAGCGGCAGGGCTTCCAGCGCTTCCCCAAAAGCCCCGCGGCCAATCGACCCGGATTCCCTAGCCGCGGGTTCGCCAAGACACTCCCCGCGTCGTATTTGCACCCGCAGACGACCAAACCGTCCAGGATCGGCGCGCGGATAGCGTCAAACCTGCAGTCCAAGCTCGCCGAGTCGACCGCGGGCTGGGTTCCGGTTGCGTCGTCACCGTCGGGCTCGTCGCAGCGGCTGACGGATGCCTCGGACTCTCCCTCGTCGGGCTTCCTACGGCGAAGAAACCGCGCGGATGCCGGCCGCGCGGGCGAAGCAAGCGTCCACCCGCTCTCGCCGTCCACGCGAGAGCCCAATCACTACCTGCAGCTGTCAACCATGTACGCCGAAGTCAGCCATGCGCTGTCCCCGACGAGGCTGCTCGGCGGTCTTCGAAGGTCCAAGCAACTCGGAGACGACACCCGCATCAGCTCACAGACTCCATCCGTCCCTCTGGATCAGCTTGGGGATGCGAGGACTTGCGATGTGAAGGTGGACCAGTTGGGGCCGCAGCCAGAGGACGCGAGCCACCAGCGACTGAGGGATCGAAACAGTTCGCTGACGCTCCAACGCTTCGTGGTCCTCGCCGTGGCCAACGTCGCCGGCGCGTACCACGCGTCGCTCTTCCTCCCGCTGGCGGCCGTCGGGCTATCCGTCCACCTCTTCGACCGCGACGACCAGTTCGTCGAGTGGGCGTGCGTCTCCGTCGGCGTCTTCCTCGCGAGCTACTGCCACGCGCTGCTCGGCAGCTGCCTCATCTTCGGCTGCCTCTTCCTCTGGAGCTACGCCGAGTTCCAAGTCCGCCGACGCGCCAGGAGGAACGCCGAGATGAGCAGCGGCTTCCCCGACATGAGGCGGCGCGCCGATGTCGCCAACCTCGCCGTGCGCTGATTGACGATGTGGCTCTGGTGTGTGCCACAGAGTGGGTGAGCTGACTGCGTGTGTTGTGTGGGACAGCTGCCGAACTGGATGGCATACCCCGACGTCGACCGCGTCGACTGGCTCAACGACGTCTTCGTCACGTACGCGTCGCTGCTGCTAGCATGGCGTCCAGCTTCAGTGAGGACTAACTACTCCTGTATGTCTGTCTGTCAGTGGATGGCCGTACCTCAAGATCGCGATCCGCGTACGTGACGCCGACTCGAGCCAACGCCTCCGCTTCCCGCTGCTAATCTGCTTGAGCTATCGTCCATGCATGCGGCTGTAGGACTCGATCCTGAGCGGTCTGAACCCGGTGCTGGACGCGCAACGCCCGGCCTTCATCAGCGCGCTGTCCATTTCGCGCGTCGAGCTGGGCGACAAGCCGCCGCAGATCAGCGGTGTCAAGTTCGTGGCGGCCAACGCGCTGACGGACGAGGTGACGGTCGACATCGCTGTGCGCGTCGTCACGGACGAGTCGTTCGCGGCCGAGCTCAAGCTCGTGTCCAACCTGGGAGCCGCCGCCTCCATGTCGCTGCGCGACCTCTTCCTCGTCGGCACGCTGCGCCTCACGCTCAACCCGCTCATCGTCGAGTGGCCGTGCTTCAGGTGCGCCTCTGCTCGCGCTTCCGCCGCCGTTGCGCGCAGACCGGCAGCACCACTGACCTCTACTCCTTGCTCTGTGGATTTGTTGCGCACAGCGGACTTACCCTGTCCTTCACGTCGTACGTCGCGCCGGCGTGCTGCTCTAACGGGCCCTCACACTCACTCACGCGCGCTGTCTGCTGCGGACGCAGACGCCCCGTGTTCGACTTCTCGCTCACGGCCGCCAAGATCAACCTGGCCAACGTGCCGTTCGCCTCGGAGTGGTGCGTCCACTCGCCGCCTTCCCTGGGAATCCGCGGCCGCTAACGGCCCGCTGACGCCCGCTCCACCGCAGGCTCCAGTCCTTCCTGCACGAGCTGCTCGTCAGCTACTTCGTCTGGCCCAAGGTGCTGCACGTGCCGCTCTGGGAGGACGCCGAGCAGCCGCCGCCGCCGCCGTCTTCCGGTCATCATGCCGATGCCGCATCCGCAGTGCGCCATGACCAGCATGCCGACTCGTAGACCATTTCAGCCAATCAGCGACGGGTATTTCACAAAAAGCCCATTTCGATGGGTGAAATGGGAGATTGCGTAATGCATCCGAGCCATCACTCCCACCCGACACTCGCAATTTGTATGCCGATAATTAGCACGTCGTTTGCTTCGTCCATTCCATCCAATCACCGACCGTTATCTTATAAAACGACCATCACTCCTCTCTCCATACTCGCAATTTGTATGCCACCCAGCACCAGTCGAGCAAATGTCAAACGCGAAAAAGGGAAACCTCGGTCAGGGGCAACCAACCTTCGAGAAGGGACGGCGAACATGCTCGCGAGCTCCATGGCGACGGCTCTGCGCGTGCTGGCTCGCCCGGCGGCGGCGGCGGCGGCCGCTCGCAGTGTCCACTCGCTGCGTGCGTCTTCGCTGCGTCCGGCGGTGTCTCGCTCGCCCTGGGGGACCCCAGGGTCGGCGCGCCGCGCGTCGCCGTTCGTTGGACCGACCGGTGCGCTGCGCTCCATGTTCATCCAGACGGAGGCCACGCCCAACCCGCAGAGCATCAAGTTCCTGCCGGGCCGCGCCGTGCTGGACGAGCGCTTCACCACGGGCTATGTGCGTGGCTGCGTCTCGCGTTGCTGGGGTGTCGGGGTGTCGGGGTGTTGACTGCTGTTGCTCGTTCGTGCTGCGCGTGCAGGACTTCCTGCCCGGGTCGGAGGACGTGCGCCGCTCGCCGCTGGCCAAGAAGCTGTTCCAGATCGACGGCGTCGTGCGCGTCTTCTTCGGCAAGGACTTCATCTCGGTCACCAAGGACGAGGACGAGGACTGGGACGTACGTGTGGCTGCCTCGCTTGCATCTCTCAGCGGCGGACGACTGAGCGACTGGACCACAAGGGCTTACAACGAGGTGTTATGCGTCTGTCCTACTGACCAGGCGCTGAATGCGGAGATCTTCGCGACCATCATGGACTTCTTCGCGACCGGCGAGGAAGTCATGTCGGACGAGCCGATCGTTACGGTTCGTCTCAAAGCAGCTGCCTCGGCGCTGCCAATCGACTCTCACCGCCTTATTTCCCATTTTCTGATGACCAGGACACGACGATCCTGCCGGAGGACGACGAGGTCGTGGCCATGATCAAGGAACTGCTGGAGCAGCGCATCCGCCCGTCGGTGCAGGACGACGGCGGCGACATTTTCTACAAGGGCTTTGACCCGGACACGGGCATTGTCCTGCTCCAGCTCGCCGGGTCGTGCGCAGGTTGCCCGAGCTCGTCGGTCACGCTCAAGAACGGCGTCGAGAACATGCTCAAGCACTACATCCCCGAGGTCAAGGCCATCGAGGAGTACGTGGACGAAGAGCTAAACAAGATCAACGAGAAGGAGTTCCGGACGCTCGAGGAGAAGCTGCGGGCCGTTGGCATCCCGAGCGAGTAAGTGCCGCTCGTTGCGAAGGGTGGCGCTGTCATGCATTTTGCGCGGATGTGGATAGCTTGACGAGACCGAGAGGTCCCCTCGTGAGGTAACGAACGGTAAGAAGGCAACAACACAGGGTCAAGTGACAGCAGAGCAGAGTGCGACGAGTAATAATACGCCAGTTCCGCCGACTTCGCGTGTGCAACCAGCACCTGCTTCTCACGATGAGAAGCGCAGTGGTGGACATGCGCGGTGTGCATTTCTTTCGAACCTCCAGCTCGGAGAGTGTGTCACCTGCGATCATGAACGCTATCCAACCGCTAGCGACTCACCAGCACCGGGCTCAGCAAGCCCATCTCACCACTCTTGACGCACCGCTCCCACGGTGGTTTCCGCCCCGTTTCCGACAATGGAATGGCGCGGTCTCCGCGAGACGTCGCCAAGTCAGGTTCGTTTCCCGCCCGATCACCACCCACTCGTGAACTGGGACTGAGACTGTCGACTGTCGACTGCTCACAACAGGCGCGAGCAGCCCGTCGCGACCGTGCGCGCGAGTTTTCACGCGCTGGTCTCGTCCAAACGCCCTCTCTCTGGTGAGAAGCTGTTCAAAGAACCTTGCCGGTGGATAAACCCAGTCGGTTGTGCCTGACTGGCGGGGCGGTTCTGTGGCTTGCGCACGCGGCCGCGCTATAAATACCGATGAGGGCCGCACTGGTGGCTGCGAAGTGAAGCGGTTTGACCTTTGTCTCGGCGTTTTCCAGATTGTGATGCAAGAAAAAAGGAAACGGAGGGGGAGACGCAGTGGATAGGGCGGAAGACGCCCAGGAACAATAGGCGGCGCCGCGAACGAGCGGGCGGTGTCCAGGACGGCACAACACGTCGTGGCGGTGCACGAGATGAACGAGCGCTCACACTCGGGCTTGGCAGCAGCTTAGCGTGGACACCCTCGCGTCTTTCCGATACGTTGAAGTGCTGGTACTCGAGAGGTTGGCGCCGATCCAAGAGAGCGAGCCACGACAGTCGAGGGAGGGATGCAGTCGTCTCGACCCGGCGACGGCTTTGCAAGGTGCGCGCTACTGGTGACTCGCATGCTTGTTCGCGCGATGGCTGACGTACGCGGTGGTTGTATACGCACACGGATCGACCAGGCCATCGCCGAAACGATCGACGGCAAGCGCGGATCTTGACGAGGAAGCGTGTTCCGACGACAACGACAAGTTCGCCTTCAGCGGCGGCGATGAGGACGCCTCGAACCAGCAGAGCAAGCGCCACCGACTCCACCCGCTGCGCCATTCGACTCTCAAGCATTATCGAGAAAGCCATGGGCCTGAAAAGCAGCCCCACCGCCTCCCCTTCATCACTGATAGCAGCACTGCCGAGCGAAACCGGACACTGGAACCCGGCCATTTTGAACGCGACAGCAGCAACAACGACGTCAGCAGCAGCGATCGCAGCAGCAGCGACAGCGACGGGAACCCCAGCTCGCCTCCAGCTCGTCGTGGACTTCATCAACCGCTTGGCATCCCGTCTTACGGAGAGTGTGAGTCACTTGTTCTTGGTTGTGTGACGGTGGTGTGCGTCGCTAACTATGTATTGGTGTGGCTTTGCTGATGCGGCTAGCGTTCGGCAACCTGTCGAGGGAGTACAGTGGGCTATCGCGTGCTTCAGCGGGCTCGTTTGCATTGCCACCTCGGAGATCTGACCGACATCCGAACCAGGACGAGCTGTCTCCCGTTAGACAATATGGTCGTGCCGGTGACGAGCTCGACGATGAAGGTGATGGCAACTGCGAGAGTGAGGAGACCGATGGACGCAGCCACGCTAGCGACCAGAGCTTCAGCCCGCCCCGCTACTTCGCCAGTGGTGATGCGTCACGCAGCCGACCCGAGTACTCGCCGCGTGAAGATTTCCTCGTGCACGCGTTTGACTCGAATGCGATGAAGCTCGAGTCCCACGAGAGCCTCGTCGACGACAACCAGCAAGAAGACGCTAACGTTGCAGTGACTGCCGACAGTGATGACCCGCCGTATGCACTGCAAAACGTTATGGACATTCGAGTCGATCAAACGTTTTCAGGAGCGCACCGGGCACGACCAAGCGCCGAAGAAACCTCGCGAGAGCAGTCCGACTCGGCTCTTTACCGCTCTGGAGCGCGTTCGGAAGTGCCCCCGTCCGATTCGTTCGCTTTCGCAGACAGCGGCGACTACGAAGGCGTGGGAACCAGACCAGGCGCAACGAGCGACCGCGTGTTCTTGGGCAAGCGTGTCGGTCGTTTCTCTCACTCCACGTCGTCAGAACTGCCGACGAGCTTGACGAACCAATTTGACGTGCTCGCTGCACGTCCCCTGTCGTTCCCACCACCGCAGTCCTCGACCACATATCAGCCAGTGTTCCCGCTGTACCAGCACCACGACTACATGCCGATCGACGCCAGCATGGCCCAGCCACGCAAGAAGAGCATCAAGAAGAGCGACAACAGAAGCGCAAGCACGACTCCGTCTGGAGAGGCTCCGATTCTGAACCTGACATCGTCTCCTTCGAGCCGCAGCCCCATGAGTGGCCCGCCTTCACGTTGGCTGCGTGAAGAAGACGAGAAACTGCGCGAGGCAGTGGCGCGGTTCGGCGGCAAGAACTGGAAGATGATCGCGGAGGCGCTGGGCAATAGCCGCACGGACGTGCAGTGCCTGCATCGGTGGAACAAGGTGCTCAAGCCCGGACTGGTCAAGGGCCCGTGGACTCCCGAAGAGGACGGCATCTTGTCGCAGCTGATCGCGCGCTACGGCGTCGGCAAGATCCGGTGGTGTGATGTGGCGCAGCATCTCCCTGGACGTATCGGCAAACAGTGTCGTGAGCGTTGGTGCAACCACTTGGACTCGCGCATCCGCAAGGGTCAGTGGACGCCCGAGGAGGACGACGTGGTCTTTCGCTGGCAACAGAAGCTTGGCAATAAGTGGAGCGAGATCGCCAAGCTGCTGCCTGGTCGGACCGAGAATGCTGTCAAGAACAGGTTCAACTCGGCTGCTCGTCGAAAGTGGATGATGCGCGTCGCGTCGTCATCAGGGCCAACAGCATTGACGTCGAATGAGGCAGCAAGCGGAGACTTTGCTGGTACTAGACCACCTGATGACCACGAGTTGATGCGACGACCGCCACCTCCGTCGATGATGCCGCTAATCCCGGGCAACGCGTACCATCATCCCTCTCCACCTGGGCTCCTGACATCAAGCAGCGCGTTCCTATTCACGCGACGGGAGCCGATGACAGCGAGTGCACCCGGCAGCCTCAGTGCGCCTGAGGGAATACTCCGCTTCGAGGCGGAGACCAAGCGTCCAGGCAGTCTATCGAATGCGCCTCGATCTGCTCCGCCGGCCCAACACCTCCACTTCTTTCAGCCGTCGATGCTGCCACCGCCTCCGCCGCCGCTGCTAGTGCCACCGTCGTCGATGCATCGGGTGGATCGAGGTCCGCATGAGCCGCCAAGCGCGCTGCTTCGTCCCCCGCCACCTCCATTGATGGGTCAATCTGCTGCGGAGTTGCCCATCGGATTGTCGCTCCCAGCTGCAACATTCGCTCCGCCGCCGCCGCCGCTACTCCCTCCGCCTCCCGCTGGTTACTCGCTATCAAGCGCGTTCGCCATGGTTTCCGACGTCTCAACGGACTCGATGGGTGCTGCTGGGAGGTCTGGTGACGACGCGGGTGCTGATCATGAGTCGACATCGGCGGAGCAAATACCCGACGACCAACCAGTCAAAGAAGAGCAAGAGCGAGAGCAGCGGCCGGCAACAGCAGCAGGCCACGAGGGCATGATGATGTCTGCCATGGACGACGAGAACATGAGTCGGTTCCTCGACAGCGTCGCGCTCGAGCTCGAGGACATGATGGAGTGATCCTCCGCCGCGCTCACCGAGTCTGTGGACCCACGCAAGCGAGCCAAAATGCCAGAAATACCGCGTAACACAGCTAAAAGACAACACTTCGCCTCACTGATGCGCCTCGCTTGCATGCCGACGCCTTCACAGCGCGACGCCTCCTGAACTCGGCCCCGTCGACGGCTTTGAAACCAGCGAAGCCGTCGCGGACGGAGTCGGAGAAGGCGCAGCCTGCGCTTCGAACGACAGCGACAGCGAGTGGATGGTGCTCAACCGGTTGTCGCGCTCGTCCTGCCCGCCGAAGAGCAGCACGCGGCCGCTCCGCTTGTCCAGCACTGCGCGGTGGCCCGCACGGCCAGGGAACACCCACGAGAACGCATCAGCGTCTTCGAGCCCAGCGCTTGCTGACGCGTCCCCACCGGTGGCGGCCTCGACGGGCACGCGCTGCCACTCCCACGAGGTCGTGTCTAGCAAGAAGGCGTCGTTGAAGACGACAGTCTCGCCGCCGGCGTCGCTCTGAGGGTCCCACCCGCCCACGACCAGCACTTTGTGGCCGTCCACGAGCGTCGCGGTGTGGCCCGTTCGCGCGCGCGGCGGGTCGCCGGCGACGCATGGGTGGAACCAGGACCAGCTCGTCGTCGGGCTGCTCTCGGACTCATCCTTGTCGTCCTCGGCGCTCTTCTTGCTCCCCCTCCGCTTCTTCTTGGCCGACAAGGACGACGACCTCACCAGTACGTGCACCGAGTTGAAGCACTTATTCGAGTCGTTGCCACCGAAGTACACGATGCGGTTGTCGCCGATCGCCACGGCGCTGTGGTACGTCCGCGGGGTCGGTGGCTTGCCGTCAATCGCGATGCTGCGCCACATCCACTCGTCTGTAGATCGATGTCACGCGAATTAGTTCACTGCGTCGACGTTCGACTGATAGCCAAAGAGGGGTGACGCACCGCTGTCAAGCACGTGGACAGTGCCCTGGCGGTTGCGTCCGCGGCTGCCGCCAAACACGACGACGTCGTTCCCGAGCACGGTGCACGTGTGCCCGCTCCTGTTTGGTGGCGGCAATGTAAGCCACAGTCTGTCGCAAAGCAGGACTCATTTATCAACGTCAGCGTACCTTGCCGCGGGTGGCGAGCCGCGGATAGCAGGCGGGTACCAGAGGAAGCACTCGGTGTCCAGCACCATGATGTCGGACAAGATGTCCATGTGGCCACTGGAGCTCGCTTCCTCCCCGGTGTCCCCACCAGACACGTCCGCAGACCCACTGTCGACCAGGCGTTCGCCGCCAAACACGAGCAGCAAGTGCTTCGCTTCGAGGTAGACGGCGTCGTGCCACGTGCGGGGGACGCTCTCGCAGTTGAGTGGCCGTGACCACGTCCGAGTGTTCAGATCGAACACGTGCAAGTCTCCCAGCGTCCGCTCGTCGTCGTCGGCGCCGCCGTAGACCACGACGCGGTCGTCCGAGATCGGCGTCGCCGAGTGGCCCCACCGACCGATCGGTGGCGACGGCGTCGCTGCTGTCGCCGCGGCGTTTACCGGCGCACTCGGCGTCACAGTCGTCCACTGCGCAGTCACTGCTGCTTGGTCTTCCATGCACAAGACTTGGGTCAGCATCAACAATGGATGGACAACAACGAGGACGATCGGGCTCACCCGGAGACTTGGACGTCGATGGCTTGGTTGGTTCCGTGCTACCCGGCGACTTGGTACCTTCCACCTGCTTCTTGGGACGCC
>JAADYH010000310.1:0-25420 GCA_023338125.1 Phytopythium aichiense | reverse complement strand
CCGTCCTCTAGAGAAGGCGCGTTTGCTTGCCACCAACGACGAAGGCGAGTTCGAGTTGCGGAACAACATAAATGTCCTGCGCTGTGCCAACAGTGCTTGCAGGGCAACCTTCTAGAACCGAGACGTCAACGCCGCCTGCAACATCCTCGAACTGCTCGCTACCAGACGGATGGGTCTCGGGAGGATTGCTGCCTTTGCTCGAGGGTGAAGCGGGTCTCATCTCCATGCAACGTGGGTGGGAAGGATTTCGGTCCGTCACCACGCCACCACGTCATTTCGATCGTTTGAATTTCGATCGTTCGATTCAAGAGTCCTTGATAACCGCCACCAGACGACGTCAGTGTTCGTTGGCGAACACCAAAGGTGGAATCGAAGAACCAACGTGTGGACACCGTGCCGAGACGCATGTCCGCCCTACCGACGCCCTACTCGCGCAGCAGCGCCTGCCAGTGGGCCAGCGCGCCGGCGGCGTCCTTCTCGACGCGGTCCGCGCCGTGCAGGTCCAGCAGCTCGCCGTCCGAGCGGATGACCACGAGGCTCGGGATGCCACCCACGCGCTGCTTGACGCCCACAGCGGCCTGCTCGCTGCCGGCGCACACGCCGTACTATTACAACACAAGAGCACGAATGAGTCGGGCGCTAGCGTCTCCGCCCCGGCCGCGCAGCCCACACACCTTGCGCTTGAGATCATCGCGCAGGGGCGAGTCGTAGGGCAGAGCCCACCAGCCACCCTGCTTGCGCGCAAAGTGCTCCTGTTGCGCGTCCTCCGAGCGGTCCGAGCCGACGAATACCACGTCCAGTTGCGCGCCCGCCTTGTTGTAGAAGGCGTTCAGCGCCGGCTGGAAGTCGCGGCAGTCCGGGCACCAGTCCGCCTGCCGGTCGCGTCCATGCATCAGTTCCCGACCGACCTACCGCCCTTCCGGAGGACACAACGCACCGCGAAGTAGAGCGCGAGCACGCGGCCTGAGGCGCCCAGCGTCTCGCCTGCGCGCGTCTCGCCTTGTGCGTTCACCAGCGTCGTGCCCTGCAGCAGCGTCGAGTCGCTCATTGTGCAGAAGAGGAGGAAGGCGGGAAGAGGGCGGAGGGGGGGGGCGACGACTGCGACGGAGCAGGTTGCAGAATGCCATCTCGACGGTGGAGTGAACCAAGCGGCCGGCCAATCCGAGGGCGACGGCTCGCGGACGTGGAATGGTTCTGCGCAACATTACCCAGACCCGTAGGGCAACATTACTGCCCAGAGTGATGGTTCTGTACACACTTGAAGAGCAGAGCTGTGCTCTGAGCACATGCTGTTCGCCGTTCCTGGCCTCCCTCCACACACGATGTTGACCACCACCACCCTACCTGCCCCCAGCGGCACTGCACAGCAGCGTCGCTCGTCCTACCGTCGCTTGTCCTGCCGTCAATTCATCGAGTCGACTCGGACGGCAAGGGGGCGAGAAGAACCCATTCGTTGCTGCCCACCTGTCGTGCCGGTCTTGGTGACCTCGAAAGCGTCGATGCTCTCCAGCTGCCATGCAAGCCAAGCCGCCACCCCCACCTGTTGAAGCCAAATTGGACCGTTGCAATGCGCCGTCAAGAAATCTGACACCCACACTGTTCATACCACTGTGATCCAAAACGGAGGCGCACTTGGTCCAACGCAGCGGACACCGGCAAAGATCTTGACGCGCGGCACACTCACGCATGCGCAGCTCCATCCACAGCCTGACCATCGTCAAGTGGTTGACGACCAGTGCGACAATATCGCCTGTGCTGCCTCCATTTCCACAGGGAGTCAAAATAGTCGATCTGTGCTGTCGTCCGCTCGTCCGCGTGTCTGATTGGTCCGCTCCGCGAGGTGGCTACCAAAATACCCCAGATCCTGCCCTCTCATTGGCCAAAACCGCTTCGCGATATCAGATGCCACCGGCCGCGGATTGGACCAATCCCCCGGCGCCGTTTTCGTTTTCTCAGGTGCGGGCCGGTCGCCCAGCAGCATGCAAGCGACCTCGCGTTTGGAACCAAGTTCACGACTGTCGCGCAGTCGGTGGGGCGCGAGAGAGCCTGTTCAGGTCCGTTTCCCATCCGGCCGCAGGCGACGGCACGCACACATTCCCCGACCCGCCGGCGTCGCCCAGTCCCGACGACGCGCCGAGCCCCCGCGTCCATCCAGGCCGGAGGCGGAGTCACCGCGCGCATTGTCGGCCGCCCAACCGGCCGCCCTACCTGCCCTACCAAGTGAAGCGGCGCGTCAAGCACAAGCGCGTCCGCTTCGGCTCATGATGAACGAGCGGCGGCGCGGGCCCCGGTCCATGCCGATCGTGCAGGTGGACCACTACGACGGCCAGGCCATCTTCGTCGACCACGAGCTCGCCTACGAGCTCGGAGGGTACCTGGGCGGCGGCGCCGCCGGCGTGTACGTGGCTCGCCCCACCTCGCCCCCTACTGCTGCTGGTAGGGCGTCTGACTAACGGTTTTGCGCGTGCTGCAGCGTCTACGAGGCCTTCTCCGCGCGCTCCAAGCAGGTAAAGCGGCTCGGAACGACTCCAAAGTAGCTGAGCGCGTCCACTGACACTCGTCCGCGCTACAACGCAGCCGGTGGCCATCAAGATCCTCAACCCCGTCGGCTACAAGCTCTTCCCGTCCGCCCTACTGGCGCGCTGCCTGGTGGCGGTGCGCGGCGCGACCGTGGCACCCCCGGCGCTGGACCGCGACGGCGAGACGCTCTCATCCACGACGTCGGCGTCCTTCCGCCGGTCGCCAGCCGCCAGCAACCGCGTGCGCCTCCGCCCCGAGTACGTCCCTTGGTCCCTCGGCGCGGCTATATTTACTGACAAGTAGGGCACAAGGTTGGGCGGCTATCGCTAACGAACTCGCTTGGTGCTGAAAGGAACGTGTGGTGGCTCATCCACCCGACGTCCAAGCAGGCCATCGCCGCGTTCGAGGACCCGTTCACAGGCGCCATCCGCGAGCTGACGCTGCCGCAGTGCATGGATGTCTGGGGTGCCCTGCCAGACGCGGACGAGCCCGGCAGTGCGGACAAGACCGCCGTACCAGCCGATGGCCTGCGGTCGGTCCCGATCCCACGCGCCAACGCGGAGGACGAGGCCGACGCCGGCGCCTTCCGTGTGGTGCAGGTCAAGGGCCAGTCGGTGCGGCTGCCGCGCGTGCCCCGCAAGTTCCAGGCGTTCGCCAAGACGCGACGGCTCATCCACCGCGAGGTGAGCAACATGTCGGGCCTGGCCTTCCACGCCAACGTGCTGCAGCTGCACGCGGCGCTCGAGCTCGTGCAGGACTCCAAGTGCACGACCTTCCTCGTGCTCGAGCTCGCCACCGGCGGCGAGCTCTTCGACCGCATCAAGCTGGACGCCGGCACGGACGAGCAGACGGCGCGCCGCTACTTCGCGCAGCTCGTCTCTGGCGTCGCCTTCTGCCACCACTCTGGCGTCTGCCACCGCGACCTCAAGCCCGAGAACCTGCTGCTCGCCGACAACGACGAGCCCTCGGTGCTCAAGATCGCCGACTTTGGGCTCTCGGCCATCTTCGCGTCGTTCGCGGACGGCAGCGCCGACGCGGACGCCAACAGCGAAGGAACAGGAGCCACAGCAGGCAACGCCGGCCCGCTGTCGCTCTCCTCCATCCGCCGCCTGCGATCGGTCGTCGGCTCACCGCACTACGTCGCGCCCGAGGTGCTCATGGACGCTGGCGGCGCGGGCTATGACGGCGCCAAGGCGGACGCGTGGTCCATCGGCGTCATCCTGTACGCCATGCTGGCCGGCAACCTGCCGTTCGGCAAGGACCTGCTGACCTGCATGCGCTACAGCAAGTTCCGCAAGTGGGCATACCAGACCAAGTACAGCGACCCGACGGACGACGAGGACGACGACGTGGGCGGCGAGGGTGAAGGAAGCGGCAGTGAGTCGCTAATAGGCAACGCGATCGACGACAGCGGTAACGGGCCGACTTCGCAGCGCAGTGGCAATGGCAATGGCAACGCGGACGACCCGGCGGCAGACGACCTGGCCGACAAGGAGCCCGGCGTGTTCCCGGCCTGGTTCTTCCCGGCGCGGTTCTCCTTCGAGGTCAAGTCGCTGCTTGCCCAGCTGCTCTACCCGGATCCGAGCATGCGGCTGGCGGTCGACGAGGCGCGCCGCCACCCGTGGGTGCTTGGCAAGAAGATCCAGAGGGGGAGACGGCAGCGCAGCCAGCCGCGCGCTAGTCCCAACCGCATCCTGGACAGCGGGACCCCCGCCGAGCAGCGAGCCGAGCCGACCGTGTTCGACATGGATCTGGGCCCCACCACGACGCCGGAGACGGGGGTTGTGGCGACGACGAGCGCTGGCGCCGGTCCCGACGCCGGTGTGTCGACCAAGACCGTGTCGCCTCCGTCCTCGTTCGCGAACCGGATGAACTTGAACGTGGACGTGCCGCCCTTCAGCTCCATCGGCAGCAGTGTGTCGACCAAGAGCGCGTCGCTGGACATGGAGCAGCTGCGCATGGCGAACCGAGTCGACTCGTCGCCCGTCGGTGGTTTCAGCTACGCCAAGAGCAACAGTCCGCTGCCGCCGCGCCACTCGCCCGCAAGCCCGGGCGTCGCCATGTCGCCGCACTTTGCGCATCGGTACCTCGCTCGCTCGCCACACCCGTCGGGCGTCGCGCTCATGCCGTCGGTCGACGAGACCGCGCCACTATCGTCGCCGTCCTCCTCCTCCTCCTCGCCTTTGAGCGACAGCAAGCGGGCCGAAGACGCTCCTGCCACGACGACAAAGACAGTCGACGCACAGGAGCAACTCGGAGGCGGCGACCGACGTCCACTGTCGCCTATGGACGAACTCACTCCGGGCGATAGCGCGCCGCGTGAACCTGTGGTGGTCATCACGAACGCCGACTTGAAGCCTGTGGTCGAGACTGAGAGCTCACCGTCGATCACCACCCCGCCCCCAGCCCCAACAACTTCGTCGTCGAGCCATCATCATCACCACCGGTTCGTATCGCCGCCGCTGGCTTCGTCGCTGACGCAGTTCGCCTCGGCCTCGGCCCAATCAACCAGCAGCCAGACGCCGCCAATCCCGACGGCCTCACCGCCCACCGTGGCGACGACCTCCTCCTCGGAGCGCCTCGCGTACCGCCAGCAGCGACGCAACTCGCCACCCGAAATCTTCCTGCGGGGCTTCGACCGCGCGTGCATCAAGATCCACGAGCTGTCGGCGCTCGACTCGCTCGCGCTGTCGACCCCCGACGGCCCTACCAAGCCCGCCGCCTCCAACACCAGCACGCTTCCCGCCACGACGTCTCCGCCCTCGTACCGCGACCTCGTGGCGCGGTCCACGCGGTTCCTCACGACCGCCCCGGCCCCGCTCGTGCTCGCGCGGCTTGAGAGCATCCTCACGGCCGACGGTGCCGACCGCGCCGACCGCGTGGCCGTCGACTGGGACAAGTTCCAGCTGCAGCTTTGGCGCGGCGGCGGCGCGCGCCTCGTGTGCACCGTGCAGGTCTTCCTCTACCAGCGCGGCGTCTACCTCGTCGAGTTCCGCCGCGGACAGGTAGGCCAGGGCTGCCGACCATGTCCACGTGATGCCGGTCGGGAGAAGCAGATGCTAACCGTTCTCTGTGGTGCTCGACAGGAGGAGATCTTCCAGTTCAAGCGCTTCTACGAGGACGTGCGCGCCAAGATGTCCGAGACGATGGAGAGTGGCATCGCGGGCGGACCCGCCGGCGCCGGGGCACTCATGCCGCTGCGCCGACGGCACAAGTCCATCTCGGGCAACCTCTACTGATCCAGCGCCTGCTCTGCTCTCGCCCTCCCCCCTGCTCTTCCGCTCGCCCAACCCGACCGACCCGATCGATATCATTATGGCCCCACCGCAGTGCGTCCCCGATGCTTAGTATAAACCCCTCGCAACATGGCAATGCCTTCGCCCGGCACCCGAGTATTTATAGCAGGCTGGAGACTGCCACTGCCGCCCGACCTCGACCACTTGGAGACACACGCCGCACACGACAGTATGCCCGCCACGGAGGTGAGTCCGGCGCTGCGGCGCCGCATCTCGGACGATGCGCGGGAGCTGCTGCGCTCAGCCTTCGAGCAGCCCGAGCTGCTGTCGCCCCACCGCCCTACCGTGGACCCCACCGGGGGGCTGACCACGCGGCTGCAGAACTTCCGCGCGCGGCTGCGGCTCGAGCTGCTCGCGGACGACGCGGACGAGTCGGTGCTGTCCGCGCTCGAGCTCCGGCTCGCTGTATCCACGACCACCTTCCTAGCGCGCTACCACGCCGAGTCGCTGGCCGCCGAGGTGTCGGTGGCCAGCCGCGCGGGCGTGAGCACCTCGTGGGTCACGCTGGCAGACGGCTCACACCGCCAGCTGCAGACGTTTCTGGACGACCCGGCGGCGTCACTGGCCGCCGTCAAGGGCCCCATCCGCTCGCTGCTCGCCATGCTCGACCTGCTCGACCTGCCCGACCTGCTGGCGGCCTGCGCGTCCGCCGTGCCCGTGCGTGGGGGCCGCGGGTTCTACGCCGTGGGCGACAAGAACTCGTACGTGTTCGCCGTGGACGGCGCCAGCGGCTGCCCTACCAGTATCACGCTGTCCCCGCTGCAGGCCGCCGGGGATGGAGTGGCCGTCAAGCTGCGACTCGTGCTGACGCGCTACACGCGTCTCTCGGGCGGCATCGACGTGCCGCGCGGCGTCAAGTCGGACGTACAGCTCATGGTGGACACGGCCATGGACTGCTTGGCCCGCTGGTCACGCACCGGCCAGCGGCAGCTAGCGCAGGTCTTCGATGCGCTTGACGTCGATGAGGACGGGTGGGTCAGCGCACGGGACGTGGCGCGGCAGCTCGTGGAGGGGGCGGGTCAGGCACCCGAGCAGGCCGCGCGCGTGGCCAGCGAGCTGGCGCGGCTGCTGGGAGACGGAGAGGACCCGGCCGAGGAGTTCGCCTTCCGCGAGTTCGCCGGCTTCTGGATCACCATGCTAGCCGACGGCCACCTCGTGTCGGACCCGCGCAACGAGCAAGGCGTGCTGGCCGCGCTCGACAAACTCTTCTTTGGCGAGTAGGGCGGCGAGTCGGGCCACGGGTAGGGCGTCTGGGATTTTGTTTTTGTTTTTTTGCCTTGGCGTGGCGGGATGCCCAATAGAGAACGGGGACCATGAAGCCACTTGACCTGGTTGAAGTGGAGAGGGGGTGGGTCTGAACAATAAAAGGCGGCACAAAAGTATACACGAGCAAATTCTGGTATTTTGGCACTTTTTCAGTTGCCAGCGATAAAGCGAGCAGGATGTGTTCTCGTCTCGAACAGAGGGGGAAGCCGTGGGCTCGTGCAGGCACTGCCAGGCAGTGGCAGCGATCGTCACAAGTCGGACTGGGCAAACATGCCTGTCACCTCAGACGATTGGACTGCTCTCCCACTCGAAACTGAGGCTGGCGCGTCAAAACGAGCGAAATCTCAGCGAGGAAGGCGCTGAGAAGCAGCCTCGGGTTTCCATCGTTTGGAGACGGAAGTCGTTCTAAAAATTCGTTTGCCTTGCTGTTTGTATGTTCCGCCGTGTTTTGGCTCCGAACAAAAATCTCGTCTGCTTTTTTCAAGCGTCGTGCGGGAAGGCAGCAGCTTCAAGTTGCGTGGAATTCAATCCGAATTCGGGCACTCGCGGATTACACACTTTACTTGGCAATTGTATTCGTTGGGTGCGGGAATTCGGCGTCCCTCCGTTTCTCGAAAGCTGGGTAAACGCATCTGTGTCCGACCCCAACCGCCCTATCGTCCCACTCCCAACTCCATCCGACTCATTTACTCACGGACACCCTCCCGAAGGGTGGAACGACATCCACGGGCGAGCGAAGAGCGAAGAAAAGGGAGATGGAGGTCGCGGGGCGTTTGGCATGGAAGGCCCGCCCGCGTGCTCTTCGTCAGACCGAGATACACCCGCGGTCGTGGTGGTCCCCCGCCCACAAGCCCCACGCGTGGGTCCAGCACCCCACCGCACCGCACGCACTCGTCTGGAATCCGTCCAGGATCGAGCCGCCGTCCCCAAGCACCAGTTCTTCGCCCTTCACACTCACTCGTCGCCCTTCCAGGCCGCCCTACCAGTCGCCCAACTAGCGAACGCGAGCCCTACCGGCCGCCCGCGACTCGCATCTCGACATGGCGGTGGGCAGCGCGGGCGAGGCACTGCGGCTGGCCGAGGCGTCCGACTGGAAGGGGCTGCAGCGCCTGGTGGAGCGGCAGCCCGAGCTGGCGCGCGCGCGCGGCGAGTTCGGCATGCTGCCGCTGCACTGGGCGTGCGCGGACGGCCGCGCGCCGCTGGCGCTGCTGCACCGACTGCTGGCGGCCCACCCGGCGGGAGCGCGCGCGCGCAACGCAGCCGAGCTGCTGCCGCTGCACATCGCGATCCGCGCGGACGCGCACGAGGCGTGGCTGGCGCGGCTGCTCAAGGCCTTCCCGGGGGCCGTGCGCGCGCGGCTGCCGTCGGGTGAGACGGCCGTCGAGCTTGCCGAGGCGCTGGGCCTGGACGCCGCGCGGCTCAAGCTGCTCTACCGCGTTGAACAAGAGCTGACGCCCGAGCTGGACGGAGACGAGGAGGAGGACGACGACGAGGAAGACGAAGACGAGCTCGAGGCCGAGGACGACGTGGGCGACGGCGAGCCGAGCAACAAGCGGCGGCCGACGCGCAGGTCCTCGGGCAGCAGCCAGAGCAAGAAGACGCGTCCGAGCCGCGAGCTGCAGCAGCAAGAGGAGGAGCCGGGGGAAGCGTGGCCCGGGCCGCTGGCTGGCGCCGGCACGCGGCTGTCGGCCGCCACCGAGCTGTCGGACGTCGAGATCGTGAGCTCGGGCTCGTCGCTGAGCGAGGGCGCCGTGCGGCTCAGCGCCTCGCGCGACCTGCTGGTCTCGCCCTCGTCCGTCAGCTCGGGCGGCGGGCCGTTCAGTCCGCCGGGCTCGCCCTCCACCCCCGCGCCGGCGTCCTTCCGGCCCATGGCGCGGCGGCACTCGCTGCGTCGCGGGTTCGGCGCGCGGGACGCGGACGACGGCGCGCGCGGCCGCAGCAAGGCGCAGAGCGTGGCGGCGGCCTTCAGTCGGCGGCCGTCGGGCAGCGGCGCGTCCGCCTCCGCGTCGGCATCCACGGACGAGCGGCTGGTGTCGACGTCGCTGGGTGGGCGGCACCAGTCGCTGCCGATCATCCCGAGCTTCGACACGGGCCGCCGCAACTCTGTCGGCGCGTTCGTGGACGCGGACGGCGGGCTGGGCAGCCCGAGCGACGACAGCGACGTGGACGCGCCGCCGGGCTACTACCTGTACTCGCAGCCGTCGCTGCACCACCACGAGCAGCAGAAGCAGAAGCTGCGCACGTACCAGACGCAGCCGCAGGCCGGCGGCAGGCAGCGGCACCACTCGCCGTTCGCGTACCGGCGCGCGTCGCACGGCGAGGTGACGCTGGCGCCGCGGCGCGGGGCGTTCGAGTCGCCGCCCGAGTGGCGCCTGGACGCCGAGTGCGCCATCTGCCGCGCGACGTTCAACATGTTCAAGCACCGGCACCACTGCCGCAACTGCGGGCAGTCCATCTGCCGCCAGCACAGCGCCGACAAGAAGGTGTCGATGGCCGCCAAGGGCTTCGCCACGCCGCAGCGCGTCTGCGTCTCGTGCTACGCGCTGCTGGCGCAGAGCCGATCGCTGCAGCGCGACCTGGCGCTCGACGGGCTGGCGGGCGACCCGATCCTCGGCGCCGTCGCCTTCCAGCAGCAGCACTACGCCAACGCCAACGGCGGAGTGGCGCCCGGCAGCAGCGGCGGCTCGACGGTCACGGCGCTGCGCTCCACGGCCGTGTCGACGGCCATGTCGACGGCCCGCCGGTCGTCGCTGAGAGGCAGCCTGGTCAGCGGATCGAGCCCTGGCAACGGCGCGCCGGCCACCGCGTCCATGCCGCTGGCACCAGCGGCGACGGCGACGGCGGACGCGGGGAGGGAACTGGCGCTGACCGCGCAGGTGCGCGAGCTGCGCGCGCTGGCGGACGCGCAGCAGCAGCGGCTGGAGCAGCTCGCGCAGAGCAACGCGCAGATGCAGCACCGGCTGCTGGAGCACGAGGAGGACAAGGCCGAGACGACGCTGCTCATCACGCAGCTCATGACGCGCGTGTCGGCGCTGGAGCTCAGCCGCGGACAGCAGGAGGACGAGGACGACAGCGAGGACGACAGCAGCAGGTAGGAGCGTCGGCTGGCTGTATCCGCACACGAGTGGCGAGTCGAGTAGGGAACGCGTCGCAATGGGACGTACCGAGAGAGAGCTCTCTTGTATATATTGCTTGACACTCGCTCGCTCGCTGCTCTTGTCATTGGACGCTCCGACTCGCGGAAGCCCCGACCCGGCCGCCGTCTAGGCGAGCGAGGGCCGCTCGCCGATCTCGGCGCGCTCGTAGGCGAACTTGCCCCGGGGCTTGTACGTGAGCTCCGGGTGCGGCGCGTCCGGCCCCGCGTGGCTCTGCGCGCTCGTGCGGCCCGTGATGGCGTCCACCGCCAGGTACACGGCGAAGATGGCCGAGGCCGTGCCCAGGCCCGTGAAGGGCTTCTTGGCGCACCCGCTGATGAACGGGTGCTTGCGCCACGCGTCCTGGTGCGCGAGGACCATGCTCAACACCTGCTTGCTCGGCTTGCTCGGCTTCCGGGGGTGCGTCGGCTGTGGGGGAGTGGAGGAATGTCCAGGTTTGTGTGTGGTGGCGGGTGCGATTCAGAAATGAATCGACAGATACGAACGTATGATTGGGTGAAATAATGCGAATATGCAGCTTTGAGGGTCGTGATTGGGTGGAAAGACGCAATAGGCCATTTCTGTAAATGGTTGAATAGTTTCCCGACGACACCAACACTGGAAGCAGGCGAAACAGGCATCATGGCGGTGCGGATGCATGTGTGTCGGGTTGATGGCGGGCTCCTGACGGGTGTTCGTGGCTTGGCGCGCGCGGCAGGAAAAGGGCAAGGGCGTGGCCAACTTCGAGCGGCAGACGTGGGACAAGGCCGAGTACGAGCGGCGCGCGCAGCTCCGCGCGAGCGGCCAGGTGGCCGAGGAGGAGGAGGAGACGCCCCGGGTCATCCGGTCGAGCCGGGAGGAGTTCAAGGCGGCCAGCGAGGATGCCGCGGGTCCCGCCGGGTCGGCGCGCGCGTTCCTCAAGGCGCGCACGCAGCGCGTGAGCCTGGACGGGCACGTGGGCACGGTGCGCGTGGTCAAGGCGGACGACCTGAGCAAGAACGGCGGCTACTTCTGCGAGGTGTGCGAGTGCACGCTCAAGGACTCGGTGGCGTACCTGGACCACATCAACGGCAAGCGCCACCTGCGCAAGCTCGGCTACAGCATGCGCGTGGAGCGCTCGACCGTGGACCAGGTCAAGAGCCGCCTGCAGAGCGCGGCCAAGCGCAAGTACGACCCGCTCATGACCAAGAAGCTCGACGCGATGGAGGGTGGGTGGCTGGCGTCATGCTCCGTACTGCTCTGCTTGGTGATGGTCTCGCTCGCTAGTGATGTGCTAATTCTAACGAGTCGCTGCGTCCGTGCAGAGTACGAGAAGAAGCTCAAGGCTGCCGAGGAGGAGGAGGCGCGCGCCAAGCGGCAGAAGAAGGACGACAAGAAGAAGGCGCGGCGCGAGCAGGATCGAGGCGAGCAGCCGCCGGTCGCCACCGCATCGATGGCGCTTCCCGATGTGTCCAAGGCACCCAGCACCTCCTCCGAGGCTGCAGGAGACGCGGGGAACGACGCGGACGCCGAGATGATGGCCATGATGGGCTTCGCGGGCTTCGGCGGCTCCAAGAAGCCATAGAGACAAGGAATGGAACCGGTTGAACGGCCATATGTGCTATTACTTGATACAACGCGGGTATTTACGGGTGGATACGAAGACGAGCACGCTTGCTTCCGTGATTTCCACCAAAGGCCGGACTGTTTTTTGTAATTTCCCCATTCTGCTGTTTCTGAAAGCAGCTCTTCCGCAGTCAAAACGCAGGAATGGAGCGCGAGGACGGCGGCGGCGGGCGATATGCGCGGCCCCCAGCGCGCAGCGAGCGCCTCCCGGACGACCCGATCTCCATGCGTCAGAACTACGTGGGCGGCGGCTCCCGTCCGGACGACCGCTACAGCAGCCGCTACGACGCGCCAGCGGAGCAGCAACCGCCTCGCTTTGGCCACGGAGACCACCCGCGCTCTCGCTCTCGCTCTCGCTCCCCTGTAAGAAGCAGAGCGCCACATCAGACGAGCGGAGGCGACGGCGCGTACCCTCGGCGCGCGCCGAGATTCGAGCGCGGCGATCGCGTCGAACGGCCGGCGATGGTCTTCGATGCGCCGCCGAACGCGACGCTCATCATCAAGAACCTGCCGCCGGTCGCGGACGAAGACATGGTGGGTGGGCCCCGGCCTGCTGGCTGGCGGTGTGAGCTAGCGATAACTGCAGGGACTGACGCGCGTCTGTGCGCAGCTGCTGCGGGAGCTGGCGAGCTTCCGGCCGACGCGCGCGCACGCGATCCGCGACCGCGAGACGGGAGCCCCCAGAGGCTTCGCGTTCGTGGACTTTGAGTCGGTAGAGCACGCCACGCGCGTCATGAACACCTTTGGTACGTCGCCGGCTACTCAGCGCTCAGACTTCTCTATGGACTGACGCCTCGCGCCGTCGCACTTGTCCTCGCAGAGTACATCCCTCTAGTGCTGGCGGGTCGGGCAGTGGTCATCGGCTACGCGTCCAACCGCCGACCGCCGCCGTTGGCGACCGAGAGCGACCGACCAGCGCTTGTTCACCGCGACCACATCCCACACCAGTCCTACCGAGACGAGCACCGCGGGACGGACTACTCGAGCCGCCCGCCGCGGCTGGACTGGCTGTGTGATCAGGTGAGCGACCGACGCTGGTAGTGGCGCGTATTGGAGATGCCGACTTATGAGCGTTGTGCTTTTTATTTCTCTTTTGGCAGTGCAACGCGACCAACTTCTCGCGCCGCATGACTTGCTTCAAGTGCTTTATGCCGAAAGGCGACCATCCACGAGAGGTACCAGCCGACTTCTCGCTCGCCCGCAGCAGCCCAGACGCGCGCCGCACGCCGTCCAACGACTCGGAGTACTACCGGCAGCATGACGACCGCAGTCGCGAGGGCGGCTACAGTCGCTCTCCAGATAGCAGGAGGCATGGCTCGTACTCGTCCGAGAGGGACGCGGCTGCTCCCCAGAGCAACGTTATCGTTGTACGACAGCTTCCCTTCGATGTGGATGAGGGACAGGTGCGATCAGCCTGTGTATTGTGCGGGGTGCGAGCAAGCGAGTGTCTAACGCGTGATACTTGGTGGCACAGCTCCAAGTGGCGTTCGCGGCCTTCACTGGCGTCCGCGCCATCCGCCTGGTCCGCGAACGCGCCACGAACGAGTCGCGCGGGTTCGCCTTCGTCGAGTTTGTCGACGTCGACGTACGCTGAAGACGGGTATCTCCCTGAGCGCCTCCGCCGCTGTCTGATGGTCTTCTTCATTGTGGATCGACAGGCCGCGCGCCAAGTGATCGAGACGGGTCAGAACCTGCCGGTAGGAGGAGGCTTCGCCCGCCTCTCGTTCGCCTACGACACGTTCCACCCGCGAGGACATCCACTCGCGGGTGTCGACGACCGTCCTGGTGTCTATGAGAGCGACTATCGCAGTCGGCGAGACGACCGCGAGCTGTCGAACTCCATCGCCGTGACGGCGCTGGAGCAGGCGCAGTGGGCACTGGCCAACGGCTACCGACGCAGTGGCACGCACGCGGGCGACGACGCCGATGCCGACGGCTTTCAGCAGGTGAATACCTTTTTCCTTCCGGTTGCTCTAGTTGCTAGCGGCTGGGCACGGCCTCGTCCCATCGCAGTAGGAGCCGGCAAGGGCACCGCATGAAACACTGGCTAACATCGAAGGACGCGTGTGCCTGCCAAACTCGGCACCCCTCACTGCGACGATGGTCGGGGAAGCAGCAGACCGACATCGTGGACGACGTGAACGCGCTGCTGAGTAGCGCGGCGGAGGCTGCGCGGCCTCGGATTGAGGAGCCCAAGAAGCAGTGGCCGCAACCGTTCGAGACGGGCGGCGGCAGCTACGTGTTTGCGAGCGACGTCGGGCTCTACTGGGACAAGGACAGCATGTTCTACTACTCGCCAGCCTCGAAGCTCTACTACTCGGTCTTCCTCGGCAAGTACTTCCGGTGCGACACTGACAGCAGCAGCAACAACCCATTCCATGAAGTAGCGCCGCCTGTGCCGGCCGATGACTTGCCATTCGTCCAGGACGTGGGTGGTCAGCAGCCGGAGGGTGGACACACGGCAGCCGCGACTTCTTCGGCACTGAAGATCGCCAGCGGCGTGAGTCTGTCGTTGAAGCTGTCCTCAAAGAAGGCGCCGATATCGTTCGGCCTCAAGCCAGTGGCTGCAGCAGGCGGCAAGATGCTCAAGACAGCGGCCGACAACACTGCCTCTAGTGCCGCGTTCGCCGCTGGAACTGCTCCGGCTGGGGTGACGCGCAGGAGCGCGCAGGACATTGCCAAATGGTCGCAACTGCAGCGGAAGACGAAAATCGAGGAGCAGCAGCAGACGATCGACGCTGGTGGCGTTGGTAAACTGCCGTTTGAGAATGTCTCCGCGCCAAACCCGAAGACTGACAGGGCTGCGACTCAAGTGGCCAAAACCCCGGAGCCGGCGGCGGCTCCGTCAGTCATTGATGCGTTGGCCAACACGACCGTCGAGGTGCCCATTTGTCTGGTACGTGCAATTGTGTCGGGGTTGCAATCGCTCGCAGCTGATCTCTCTCTCTCTCTCCGTGTGCCTTTAGTTGTGCCGACGTAAGTTCAACTCGATGGAGGTGCTGCGGAAGCACGAGGCCATGTCCAAGCTGCACCTCGAGAACCTCGCCAAGGCTCGCCAGGACAAGCAGGCGATCGACGACGAGCTCCGTGAGCGCGATCGCGCGACAGTGGCCGCCCGCGAGAAGCGAGAGCGCGAGGCAGCGACCCAGGAGGCCGAGGCGAAGCGCCAGCGCCTGACCGAGGCAGCCGCGAGCTCTAAGCCGGCACAAGAGGCCAAGGCGGCTGCCGCGCTGGAGCAGGGCATCGGTGGCAAGATGCTCAAGATGATGGGCTGGAAGAGCGGCGAAGGACTCGGCAAGCGGGGCACCGGCATCACGGCGCCAATCTCCGCGAGCGGATCCAGCGCTAGCGGTGGCTCGAGCATGGCTGGGCTCGGCGCGCGGTCGGCCCTGCCCGTTAGCATCCCAGAGTCTGCGAGCTACAAGGAGCGCGTGCAGTCGTTCACACGCGCGCGATACGACGCCACTGGCGCCAAGGAGCAGTAGACGAGAGGGTGTTCAACACGTTCACAAGGGCAAGACCGATGCGCTTGGCGTAGTGAAGGGGATCATTTGCTCTTTGTCACGCGCAGGGCTCGGCGCCTCTGTTGACTACAGACCTTTCATCAACGACACTGGTTGCTCAGCAACTCAACTCGACCGCTGTTCGTCACGACTTGGAGCCTAGAGCAGCTTCTCGACGGCTCCCTTGAGCAGCGACTTCTTGTAGCCGTTGACCTTGGCGGAGGCCTCCTTGCCGTCCTTGAAGAAGCGGAACTCGGGGAAGGCGCCGACCTCGAGCTCGTCCTTGAGCTGGTCGATCTCCGGGATAGACACGTCCAGCTTGGCGAACGTCACCTCGGGGTGCTTCTCGGCCAGCTCCTCGACGAAGGGCAGGATCTGCGCGCACTTGCCGCACCAGGGCGCCATGAAGTCGGCGACCACGGGCTTGCCCGACTGCAGCAGCGCCTGGAACTGCGCCTTGTCCTTGACCTTGGTGAGCGCCGAGCTGCTGTCGTCCTCGGCGTCCTCGATGTCGGCGTCCTTGACCGTGCTGAAGTACTGGTGCGCCTCGTTCGGGTTGGCGATGATGGTCTTGTCGCCCGGCTGCCAGTTGGCGGGGCACACCTCACCGTGCTCCTCGTGGAACTGCAGCGCCTTGATGAGGCGCAGCGTCTCGTCCACGCTGCGGCCAATGGGCAGGTTGTTGACCGTGATCTGCTGCAGCACGCCCTGCGGGTCGATGATGAACAGTCCGCGCAGCGCCACGCCGTCGTTCTCGAGCAGCACGCCGTACTTGGCCGAAATTATCTTGGTGATGTCGGCCACGATGGGGATGTCCATGTCGCCCAGGCCACCCTTGTTGCGCGGCAGGCGCGTCCACGCCAGGTGCGACTCGGGCGAGTCGGTCGAGCACGCGATCAGCTGCGTGTTGAGCGCCTTGAAGTCCTCGGCGCGGTCGTTGAACGCGATGATCTCGGTAGGGCACACGTACGTGAAGTCCTTCGGGTAGAAGAAGAGCACCACGTACTGCCCGCGGTACGTCTCGAGCGAAATGTCCGTGATCTCGCCGTTCAGCACGCCCGGGGCCGTGAAGCTCGGCGCCTTGCCCTGCACGCGCGCCGTCGACATAGGGTACTGGATGAAGGCCTCCTCATCCTCCTCGTCCTCGCCGAAGAAGAAGTCGTCTCCGCCGTTCGAGAACGCGCGCGTCTGCGTCTGCAGAGCGGACGCCACGAGCGGAGACGCCGCCGGCAGACGCAGCGAAGGCGACGCCATCAGGGGAGACGCCGACGCGCTGGCGGCGCGCAGGGCGAGCGCAGCAGCAGCGGGACGTGCGGTGGCCAGGCGGCGGAGCACGCGGACAGAGTGCATGGTGACGGTAGGGCGGCGGTGGGGCGACGGTGGGGCGACGGTAAGGCGGAGGAGTCCGGCGACGCGAGTTGGCGAGTGACGGCGGACCTGTCCGACCCGAACGGAGCTTGGGAGCCGCACGCCGGCTGGATCGCACGGGCCGGGTTTGAGGTTCCTCCAGTGGGTTTGGAAAGAGGCAAAACCCACCCGTGTTGGGAGTGTACGGAGAGGTAAAGCGGGCGGGTGGGTGGGTCGACGGGTTCTTCAAAGTGAAGTGTCCCAACCCGTCGGTTTGATTCGCGTCACGACGGACGTGATACTTTCGTGGATGAAGCATCCGTTTAACAACAATATTCATTTCAAGAGGCTCTTGAGATCACCTTTACTCAATTCATTTAAAAAATCATAGCAGACATGCACTCAAGAAGGTTAACCGATGTATTCGCTCCTCATGATGAGTGGAAGATGGCTACACTTTGTCACCACCACGGCCTTCCTCGTCCTCGTGCCTCCACCATCGACGTCTGCAGTGCAATCAAATACCTGGGATCGTGTTGATTGATCTCTTGTAGGTGTCGGTCTAAGTTACAGCGCGTGCGCCTTGCTCTCCGCCGCTCGCGCTACTGCTACATGGCTGCGTCCGTGCAGCCGTCTAATAAGTTAAACACGCAAACCGCCGGGTGCTCAGCTCACGCCGGCCCCGCGCGGGCCGCGTCCTCGTCCGCGTCACCCTTGCGCTTGGGCTTCTTGTCGACCATGCCGGCCCACATGACGCGATTCTTCTGGATGTTCTGCATGCACACGCCCAGCCCATCGAGGAACTCGTCCAGGATGTGCCACAGCGGGAAGACGAGCGAGTCCACGAACGTCAGGTTGAGCTTGGCCATCTCGGGCGACCCGGGCCGCGCGCGCATGTACGGCGTGGGCGGCGACAGCCCCAGCGCCACCTCCTCGCTGTACTGCAGATTGAACTCCTGCATGAGCTGCGACGACCAGCGGAAGTGCAGCTTCTCCGACAGCGCCGGGCCCGACACGTCGGCCGCGTGAACGATGGCGTTCACGAGCAGCTCGCGGTGGGTCTCGTCCTCGGCCGTGAACACCTCGCGCTTGAGCTTCTCGTGCAGCTGCGTCACGATCGACGCGTGCGCGTGCATGTCGGTGGCCAGGATGGCGCGGATGATGCTCTTGCGCAGGTGCCGGAACTCAGACGGCGTCGCGCGCTCGAAGATGTCGTGGCCTGGCTCACGCATCGTCTCGAAGCAGGCCGCCGCGTGCATGTTCTCCAGCACGGACTGGTCGTTGTACAGCATGGCCGTGGCCGACCGCCGTCGAATGTGGAAGTCGTTCGTGCGTCCGTCGTGGTTCATGTCGTGGCAGTACGCGGCCACGAAGATGGCCATCAGGTCGCGCGCCTCGAACAGCGCGCCGCCTGCGGACGCGGCCGACGGCGGAGGCGCCGCCGCGAGCGACAGTGAGGCCAGGGACGGGAAGGACGACGACGACGCGAGGCACGACTGCGAAGACACGACCATGAAGCTCACGTGCAGCGTCGTGAAGGCGTGATAGAAGTTGTGGTACGGCACGTCCTGGTACGTGTTCTTGACGCCGACGACAAAGCGGCGCATGGTCGCCTTGGAGATGTCGAAGTGGTGCAGCAGATCGAAGTAGTCGAACATGTCGACGACCAGGTCCACGAGCTGCGGCATCGAGAACTCCCACGGGTCGAGCTCCCACGACCGGATGACCGAGAACGCGTCCTCGCCCGTGCTGCTGATCAGCCGTCCACCCTTGGCTTTCGGGTAGAACCCGCCGATGCTGCCACCGGCGAAGCAGCCGTCGTGGAACGACGTAGCCGCGATCATGGCGTGCGCATGCTGCTCGCTGGCCGACGGCACGTGCAGCAGGTGCATCGGTGTCGAGATGCGGCTGTTCGCGACCGACTCGGACCGCCGCCGCTTTGCCAGGCTCGGCGTCGCCGTGTACTGCGACAGGAACGAGTGCGTCGAAGAGCTGTCGCCACTGCCCGTCTCGAACACGAGCTCCCATGCGCGCCGCTCGATGACCGACGACAGCTCACCGCAGATGGCGCGCATCACCTTGATGTCCTCAGGGCAGAAGCACGAGCGAGCACTCTTGCCGATCTTGTTGGCCGCGTAGAAGACGGCGATCACGTCCCCGTCGCTCGCGCTGCCGTGCTTGCCCGACGGAGACGGAGACGCCTTGACCGGCACGCACAGCAGGTTGTTCGTCTGGATCCCGACCACCTCGTCGTACTCGCGGTTGAAGTCCGGGTGGGTGGATGCGCGGCCGAGGTTCACGATCTCGCCGCGCTCCGCGACCATGCCCTGGATGTACTTGCCCATGGGCATCGAGTACCCGCGCCAGTTGGAGCCCACGCGGCAGAACAGCGACTTGGTCAGCGTGTCGACGAAGAAGAGCGCGCCGTGCTCTACGTGCAGGATCTGGCACGCCGTGTCCACGATCGACTTGAACACGTCGCCCACGCCCTCGTTCGCCGACGAGATGGCCTGCATCATGGCCAGCAGCGCGTCGCTGCGGCGCTTGGCCGCCCGCGCCTCGGCAAACAGCCGCGCGTTAGTCAGCGCGATCGCAATGTAGTACGCGATGCCGCGTGCCAGCTCCTCGTCGTCCGCATCGAAATAGTGCTTGCCCGACACGCGCAGCATGGACGACATGGCCGTGCGGCTCGGCTGCTTGTTGACCACCTCGAGCGCACCCAGGACCTTGCCGTTCACGTCCTTGATGGGCACCGCCAGTACCGAGCGCGTGACGAAGCCCGTCTGCTGGTCCACCGTCGGGTTGAAACGCTCGTCCAGGTACGCGTCGCGCACGTTGATGACCTCGCCGCTCTTGACGGCGGCTCCGAGGATGCCCGAGTCGATCGGGAAGCGGCAGACCGTGTCGGTCGCCAGGTCGCACGTGATGTCCGAGCCCACCGGCGAGTAGAGCTCGTTGGTCTCGTCGTCCACCATGAAGACGCTGCACTTGGTGGCGTGCATGGGCTTGCGGATGGCGTCCATGATGGCCAGCAGCAGCGCGTTCGTCTCGAGCTCGCGGAAGACGACGGCCGACAGCTGCAGCAGCGTCTGCGCCTTGTCCTGCGCCTTGAGGATCGCCTCCTGCTGCGCCGCGCTGTGCAGCGCCGGCCCGACGTGGCGGCAGATGCCCGTGCTGACGGCCACGTCCGCCTCCGTCACCGCCACGCGGTCGCCCTTGTAAAGCAGCACGACGCCGTTCACGCGGTGGTCGCAGTCGTAGATGGGCAGGCACAGCACGTCGTTCACGTCCTGCTCCGGCCGCGCCTCGCCGTCCCCGCCCGCGTCCTCTGCGTGGGCCGAGGGCATCTCGCCGTCCTCGTCCTCGCCATTCGTAGTGCTGCTCGTGCTGCTGTCGCTGCTGCTGCTTTTGTTCTTGGTCAGCCGAGTCGTGGGCGTGCCCGGGCGGGAAGCAACGCCCTCGGTTGCGATGGCCGACAGCACCTGCCGCGAGAACTGCACCAGCTTCCTGCGCGCGGCCACCTGCCCAATGACGCCCGTGCCGATCTGCACGCTGGCGGGCCACCAGTCGTGGCCGTCGTCCGCCTCGCTCGTGAAGCGAGCCCAGAGCAGCCCCGACTCGTCGTCGAAGGCGTAGACGACGCAGGCCTCGGCGGCCACGGCCTCCTGCAGGAACTCGAGCAGCGTATCGATGGCGTACGTGGCCAGGGGCACGCTCGCCTTGGAGCTGGGCAGCGGCGGCGGGAAGACGGACGGCGAGTCGGCGCGCTTGAACATGCGCTTGCTGCGCGGGGACTTGACCGGCGCCTTGTCCGTGATGCGCACGTAGGCCTCTCCGCGCGCCGCGCGCTCGAGGTAGGCCTTGATGAGCTTGCCGATGAACTGGCGGAAGACATGGAGCGAGCCCCAGTGGTGACGCGAGTAGGCGACGCTGGCGCCGCCGTGGCGCAGCCACGAGGTGACGAGCCGTGGCTCGTGGCGCGAGTTGAAGACCTCGGCCACGCCGTGCACGCTGCCGGCCTCGTCCGTGAGCGGCAGGCAGAGGTAGGAGCGCATGTCGACGCCCGGCAGCGCGCCGTGCACGCCGGCGGCGGCGCAGAGCGAGTCGCCGGCCAGGAAGAGCGGGTGGCCCGAGGCGAAGCAGCCGCCCAGCAGCGGCTCGCGGCGCGCGCGCTCCGACGGGCGGATGGAGCGGCCGTCGAACTCGAGCACGGACGCGTTGTTGGCCTCGAAGCTGAGCAGGCAGTGCTCGGCGTCCAGCAGCGACAGCAGCTGCTCGCGCAGGCGCGCGAACACGTCCATGAAGTCGTGCCGCGGCGCCATCACGGCGTCCACGAGCGCCTCCTGCGCCAAAGCGAAGCGCCGCACGTGCCGCCGCACCAGGTCCTTGGATAGCCTGCCGGGCGTTCCTCACGTGCATTCGTCAGTCCATCGCCCTACCAGCCGCCCTACCGGCCGCCCTACTGGAGACCGGAGACTGGAGACCATCGAACGAGACGTACCACTGCGTGATGCACACGTGCTTGCGCAGGAGCTGCCATCGGCGCCGCGCCGACTCGCGGGGGTCCGTCTCCGCTGCCGGTGCGTCCACTTGCGCCGCCGCCGCGTCCGCCTCGTCCGTCGTCGTCCTCATCGCGCTTCTGGCCTGACGAGGCGGCCTCCGCAATGGGCCGGGCGGGGCGGAGCGCCGGAGGGTGGGGCCACTCGGGGGGGGGGGAGGGGAAGCGCAGGAGTCCGGGCTATGCGCGGCACGGAGGGCGAGGCTCGACTCGAAGGCGAGCCGAGGTGTTCTGCCCGCGGTGGGCAGTTTAACGCACGGGCCGGCGCCAATTATAGCGAGCGGGCGTTGCGTATACATCGTGCACATGGTGCGCGATTCGGTGCTCCTGGTGTGGCTTGGGGCATAGTGGGCCCAAGTGTTTTCAGAAGGCAACGCAAGCGCCTCTCCCCTGCGATACGTACCCCGACGAACCCGCGTGAGTGAACCGATTTATAACTTGTTGGAGTAGTCTTCCGGTTCAGCAAAGTCGGTGTTTTGGTGCAGAAATGTGACAAAGGCCTACTTCTGGACATTCGACTTGGGTTAAACGCTCGAGTTCAAAGAACTATTCTAGTCATGTGAGAGAATAATAGGGCTTTGTGCCTAACTGATCTGGAGCCATTGCGCGAAGGGAGTTCTTCAAGATGGATTCGCGCGAGACATGCCCTGCAGCCGCCCCCGCTTCGCGCCCGCCCTACGCATCTAAATCCACACATGCTCGTCTTGGAGAAGCGGTTCCCGGCGGCCAAAGCCGCGACCGCCACCGTCGTGTTGGGCGTTTAGCGAGGCTAAACCGCCAGTTCAATTGGAGCTCGTCAGTCAGGAGCAGGAAAAGCGGGTGGCTTGGGACATGAACACTGGCGTTTGCCCCAGTGCTCTGTACCCCCGGGGCGGCTGCGCGTCAAGTTCCGCTGTCCCCTCCCCCCTCGCATCCCTTTCCGAACCTCAACTTCAGCTGCCCGGACCGCTCCTCATGCTCACCACCCACACAATGTGTCATTCGATTCGGGTTGACACCGGCGTCAGAGCTGGCCTTTGGGGTTGCCATGCGCTCGAGTGAACTGGCCAGCGGCGGTTGACTGGGCCGTCACCACGTGGTGGGGAGGCTCCAACGGGTTGGACGATCACCCCACCCGCCGAAGCAACAGTATTGCGATACAATTGGACACGAGGGCCGCGACATGGGGCACGAACACGCACGTGCGATCAGTCCGCCATCACGCGAGCCTGGTCGTTCCCCGAAGCGGCAGTCCGAGTCGGATGAGTGGAATTGCACCCGCCGGCGTGACAGTTGGCAACCCGAGGCCGCACTGGACTGGCGTCACCACTTGCAGCTTTGCCACCGCTTCTGAGACGCATGCGGACGGACAGTCGAATGCCATTGCCGGTGGTGGGTTGCCACAGCCAGGACAGCAATTCACTTCGGCACTGCAATGTGTCACACGCGTCGAGCTCGAGGGCGTCACCATCGCCACGAATCGCATCGAGTCGTGTCCGAACGTCATGTATGAAATCTATCCACTATGAAAAGCTCGCCTCCACGTCGTCCACCGACGAGTTCGGCGCCTTCCTGGTTGGTCTGTCTGATACGACTCCCCATCTCGGTCCCACATCCGCGTCGGTGGTCCAGATGCACCGGCAACTTCAGCGCCGAAAGACCACTCAACTGTCCTCGCCCATCGCGGTGCTGTGGCTGAGCGAGTCGGACTATCGCAAGACCACTCGATTGTCCTCGCCCATCGACCGACCGGACCGGACCGTCGCATGCAACACTTCATGGTTGAAGCCATCAAAAATCAAGCATGCCGAGCTTGCGAATGGCTCGGTATTGCTCTGTGTGGATGCCATCACGACACAAACTCGTTAGACGCGTGCCGTTCGAGGCGAATACATTGCCGGCGCGACAGAAGACGCACCTGGGATCTCCATGAGCGCCGCCATGGCGAAGCCTGCGTCCGGGTTGCGCATGTTGCGCCGCATGACCGTGCTATAGTCGACGAACTGGAAGTTGTCAAAGCGCCGCGACGGCAGCTTGTCGTCGAACTCCTCCATCATTTCCCACGGGCCGTCGCCCACGCCCACCATGATGATCGCTGGCATCGCACCGACGAGCATGAGTCGACTCGGAACTCACTGACCAGCACGCAATACCGCAGACGACTGTACTGTACTCACATAGGGGCCACTTGGAGGCCTCGACGATTGCGTCTCGCGTCGGCGCGAGCTCGCTCAGCCGACCGTCCGCGATAATGACGAGGATGTGGTACCCACGCTCCTTCTTCGCGGTCTCGATCGCCTTGTAGATCAGCGGCGCGAAGCTCGTCGGCCCGTACAGTTTGATGCTCGGCGTGATCTCGTTGTAGCGCTGTAGGACATGATCGAAGCCGCGACAACCGCTCGTGCCGGCCTCGAAAAGCGCCAGGCATCTCTTGTCCTCCGTCTGGGAGTCACCAAAACCGTACGCCGGGATGATGTTGTCGTCGTCGAATGCCTCGAGCACACGTCCAACCGCCGAGATGACGCGCTGCAGCATTGAAGCGAAAACACTCGTGAAGTCGTCTGACGGCCTCGATTCTCAGATGCATGGACTCACCTGGTACGGGTTGAGCACGGCGCCTGACGGGTCGATGGCGTGCAGACTCTTCCCTCCGAACGTCACCTTTCCTTTTTCCTGTATCGGTCACCATTGGATCAGAACGCGGCGATCCAACCTGGACGAGGCGAGGTTGTTAAGCTTAGCGCACCACATTGGACAGCGTGTAGTCGATCTGGCCATCATGGCACACACACAAGTAAGTCATTTGACGCCTACGATCTCCGCCAGAGTCTCGTCTTGGGAACGTACCCCGATGATTAGATTGGACGACTCGAGGCCCGCTTTCCTGTGGCCGCCACGGACGCATCAGGGCTACCCGCTACAGACACGACACGCGACCCAACAAGCCTCCAGCCTACCGCAGATCCTGCTGCACTTCCTCTGTGGCGCCACCGCCATATCCAATCGCCCAGTCAGTGTTGTTCGAGTGCCCAACTCGGAAGCCGCACAGAGCCTCACCGATGGTCTCGTAGCGGTCCGGGATCGGGTGGAAGGTGCTCGTTGGCTCCTTCTTCGCCTGGGGCGCTGCCTGCCGCTTGCTGCTCCGCATCTCGCGGCTGCTCGAGTTCCCCATGGAGGCAACGGTCGTGTCTGCGTCCGTCGCGTCGAGATGTGAGTTCGAGCAGCTCGGATTTTCATGGGTTCATTCATGTGGTCAGCATGGGTAACCCCTTTTGGCTTCACTCCAGAACAAATATTGTGGATACAGGTTACACTCTGGATTTTCGTTAAAATAAACAAATGCATTTACAAACAATATTTGAGAATCGTTACAATAATCGTCTGATTATAATAATTCCGTGTGGAAAAAATCACCAGCATACAAACATCAAGTTTACCACTTTGGTGCTATAAATTAGGCCTCTTGATGTCTTCACGTTTTGGGTTTATACTTGACGTTTGGATGTGGCGATCATTCTCCTGCTTTTTTATCACGAAAATGATCTATGTTTTAGCCATATTTTATGGAGCGTTCCTCTTTCGGAGTGATTTTGGAGGCGGTTCGAGCGACCACGAGAGAAAGCTCAACACTTGAGCAGAGACAATCGCAATGCGTTACAGCAACCACCGAGACGCGTTGGGCTTGGTATTTGGAGGTGCAAGTGCAAGTGGTGCCAAGCGCTTGACACCACGGCACTCTGCCTGCAAACCTGGTGACGGCACGCAGGGATGCATGCCAGACTCATATATGTGCCGAAATCCCTGCGCAAAAATGGATTGCGGACGCGGAGCGTGTTTGAACATTCAAATGCAGGGCTGCGACGTGAATGGGCTGCAACGTGAGCCTCAAGAAATGCCAGCACCCTTGGTCTTGCACTGGCATGATCGCGTCGAAACTCGACTCCGGCACACCCACACAAATTGCGGGACACGTTCGAGAGCACGACGGATGCTGCATCCCCTTGGTACCGCCTCCTGCTCGTGGCACTGGAGCAGTTGTCGAGGGAGACAACGCACGAGGTCACGACGCCACTACTCGAGCATGCCGAGGCGGCGGATCGTCTGGTATTGCTCTGCAGAAACACACGAAGACATACGCAAGACGCACGATCAGGTGTCTGCATCAGAGGCACCAAGCCATCAGACCAACCCTGCACGAGCGCAAACCCACCT
>JAADYH010000031.1:0-53802 GCA_023338125.1 Phytopythium aichiense | reverse complement strand
TCTTTTTTTTTTTTCTTTTGGCTCGCATGGCTCTCTTTTTTTTTGATGCGGCGCTCGCCATCGTGGGCGACACCTCGTCCGGTCCCCATCACTTGAGTTGGCCAAAATTGATTTTCATTTTACGTCTCTTTCGCGGTGACGACTGCGTGACGGCGGGCGTGGGGGCCACCGCCGTCGCCGCCTTCACCGCCGGCGAGGACGCAGCCGAGATGGGCGGGCCGCGCGGGAGCGCAGCGGCCGCGGACGCCAGTGTGTTGGGGCTCGAGGACGGAGTCGGCTTCGAGTCGGAGCTCGAGACGGTCTCGCCGTTCCGGTCGCGCTTGCCTGCGATCTCGGGAGACGCCGCAGCGAACGGTGCGGGCTTCTTCAGCGGCGTGGAAACCGACGACGACGACTCCTTCTCGGCATCATCCGAAGTGCTTGACGGCGGCTGCTCCGTTGGCTCGGCCGCGGGGTCCGGGCTGTTCGGCAGTGACAGGCTGTTCTTGCGCGACGGCGCGTCCTCGCCGCTGGCGTCGTCCGTCTCCTGCGACCCGGCGTCCTTGTGGCTCTCGTCCCCAGAGCCCGCAGGCGTCGACAGCACGTCCGAGGACTTCTCGTCCTGCTTCTTCTTCTTCATGAACTCGCGGCGCAGCCCACGCGCGACCTGGCGACCGCCCAGCTCTTCGAACACGCTCTCGGGCAGCTGCTTCCAGACGACCGGCGTGATCTTGACGTCCATCGTCGGCGTGCGCTTGTTCCAGCGGTACAGATCGTTGTGCTTGAAGTACTCGACCGAGTTGTCGATGCTCACCTCGCGGCTGCGCAGCTGGCGGCGGTCAATGTCGAAACCCACAAAGTAGCAGACGCCGAACTTGGTCGGCTTGCCGTCCCCAGGGTTGTCGTCGTTGGCGAAGCTCAACGGGAACTTCTTGGGGAACGCGCGCAGCCGGCACAGTGGCGGGATGTACGCGAGCGACTCGATCAGCTTGCGGATACGCGACTCGCAGAAGCCGCACCACGCCTGCTGCTCCTCCTCCTCCGTCGTGTACACATCGACGGCCAGGTAGTGCTGATGCACGGCGAAAAAGTCCGACGGGTCGAACAACTTGGACCAGTCCTCGCCTCCCTTGTTCAGCACGTCCTGCACCACGTCCAGCGCGCGCTTGAACTCCTCCTTCATCACGGTCAGGCTGTGCGTCGACACGTTGAACGACGAGTTCATCGACGGGTACGCGGGCGTCAAGATCGGCATCACCTGGTACCGGTTGTTGCCGACGTTGGCGTTCCACACCTCCAGCCCGAGCTTTGCATCATAATTCTTGCAGAGCTGTTCCAACCAATCGAGCCGAGAAAAGTTAGCAACGCCAAGGAGACGATCAGGGAGGGACACGAAGCCACGTTGCTCATACCTGAATAGCGAGCGGCCACTTCCAGTTGGAGAGCACCATGAAGAAGCGGAGCAGCAGTGTCGACGGCGCCGCGGTTGGGTAGAGCTGGTTGATGAAGCAGACCAGGATGCACCAGTTCACACCGCCGAGGTAGCCCATCTTGTTCGAGTAGAGGCCGCGGCGCTTGGCCCAGCGGCGCACGATGCGCAGCACGCTGATGAAGCTATCGCGGTTCGGCGTCAGCTGCGTCGCCAAGCACACACTAGTAAGTCAGTCTGTCCATCATTCCCCAAGCCCGTCGAGAGACGCGCACCTTGATCATGAGCTCCGTGACGCGCGGGCCGTTGAGACTCTTCTCCGTGGCCGTGTCGACGTCGCGCAGGATCTGGTCGTCCAGAATGTTCAGGTTGTCCGGGATCGTGTTGCGCGGCAAGATGGCGATCTGCAGGTCGATGTTGATCTCTTCGAAGTCGAACGTCAGGATCGGGACGATGGCGCCTTCGATCGCCACCAGGTTCGTCACCTTGGGGTGGCGAAGGAAAATGTCCTTGAGCGACGAGAAAAAGTCATCACGCGTCACGTGGCGCGGCGCCTGCGTCGTGCACAAAGGGTTCAGGCCGTCAGCCCCTGGTCCCGACCCAAGGACATGTCAAGCGGGCACGTACCACGCAAATGGTATCGATATCCGCGCCAGGCTCGTTCACACCCAGTCGGTACGACCCCGACACGAGGATTTGGCCGCCCGCGTCGGCCGCGATGTCCTCGGGCACGCCCTTCTGCATACAGATCTGTCATCCATCCACACCGCCTCAAGGTGAGCGAGGGAATCCACACGTTCCATACATATATGTAATGAGAGAGAGAGAGAGAGACGTACGTCCTTGACCCACTGGCGGAAGATGGCGCGCAGCTCGGCGAGGATGAGCGAGCGGCGCGTGATGTTCTCGGGCGACTCGGTCGGGAAGCTGGCCTCCATGAAGGCCTGCAGCTTGGCCGACTGCTCCAGGTCCTTGGGCTCCGGCGGCGTCGTGCGGATGGCCTTGTAAGCCTGCTCCAGCACGTGCGCCGCCACCGTGAACGTCGCGCTCTGCATCTGCACCGCGGGTCTGTCTGTCTCGACTCGACCGGCCGCTTCCAGGAATGAACGCCGACGCCGTCCACGGCAAGGAAAGGACAGAAAAGCCGGCGGCCGCACGCGAGAGTCGGCGCGAAAGTGGGCGGGGGCCGCGCGCGCGATGGGTCGGCAGCGCCTCGGGTCTCGGGCGTCTGGGGGCTCACGGAGCGGGCGGGGGCGGCGACGTATCGACAGCCGGAGCCGGCGCCTTTGTTCCTTCGGTCCTTGCTTTCTCCTGTCGCCCGGCGGCTTGGCTTGGTTGTGGTTTCGCGGGGAGTTGGCGGAGCCGGTTCTTCCACGTTTTCTCTTTTTCGGTAAAAAGAAGGGCAAATGGACGTTTATGATGTGGCACACGTGAATGTGGGACGAGGGAAGCGATAGGATTGGCTGATGCACGGATCGTCCTGGTCTCGAGAAATGGAATCAACCACGTTTCATGTGGTGCACGCTGTACTCGTGTGATTATTCAACCGTGTGATTGGTGGGAAAATTGGAAATGATGACGTGCTCGAGTATACAAAATTCAAGAGCGCTTTCGCAATTCTGAGATCTGTCACACAAACACCTGATTGAATGGCTTCAACTGCAACCGGGTCAAGAACTGTTCAAACGACTGACTGACCTGCCTGCACGAACCTCAAGCGGAGAAGAGGAAGAAGGACACGAGTCGCAGCCAGAACGTCTTCTCCTCGGTCGAGAGTGTGGCCGCGTCGGCCGCAAGGAACTCGCGCAGATCGAACGGCGGTAGGTGCCCTGCGTTCGCGTCCGCGTCGGTGTGAGACGACAACGCGAGGCGGAGACGCGGCCTCCAGTCGCGAGCGAGCGTTCGCCACGTGCTCCCAGCGAGGTAACGCACGAGAGCCTGCACCAGAAACGCGTTCCGTTCCGCATCGACGCCGGTTGGTGGGGCTGGCGTGGTCCCAAGCAGTTGGAGACGCGCCGACGCCACAGACGAGATCGACAGGCCGCTGCGCAGCCAGAGCCTTCGAAGTGCCAGATCCGTCTGCTGCTGAAGCCACACGCCGTTCTCGGTATCATTGCAGTCGTCGCCACTAAATGCGGTGCGGTCATGCGCGTGGGTCTTGAAATCGGACAATAGGCGCAGGCTCCACAGGTCCGAGGAGGATGTGAGGTGTCGTGGCCCGTGGGTCAGTCGGAACAGCGCCAGCAGCGAGTTGAGATGCAGTGGAAGCAGCATTTGGGCGTCGTCACGGACCCAGTCGAGTTGAGCAGGCTGCAAGTGCGGTGCCCACCACCGCCGACGATGCCGAATCGTGCTCGTCACCTTGGTGGAGCCGATGTCCTCGTCATCTTCGTCGTCGTCGTTGCCTCCCTCTTCGACATCATGCTTGAACGATGCATATTGCTGCCACAAATGCACTAATCGGTCGTCCTGATCGTAGCTCACACTCCTCGCAGCACCTTGGTTGCCGCCAAGTCGGTCAATCGGATCCACCGTCACCTTTCGTCGCTTCAGCATGATGACGCTCCTGGCGCGCAGTAAAGCCGCACGCATCGCATTCGCCGTGCGACCCATCGAGTTGCTAGTCCCTTGGCTACTGGTCGGCAGCTCGGTAGAGGATGCAGCCACGTCGAGGGCGATCTCGACTGGGTAATACTGCGGGCTTTCGATCGAAATGCGCCGGATACTCCCAAACTCCGGCATCAAGCAAGGTGAATGAAGCTCCAGCACTGTGGGTTCGTTCATCGAACTCTCTGGAGTCGCTGTGGACGGTTTCAGCTCGACTCGGATCGGCACCGAGCAACTTGCATGCAACGATGCGTCGACCGTCTCCACATGGCGCGAAGTGTCGACTGCCAGCACGTACAGGTGCCGGAACGCTTGGAGATGGTACTTGTTGTCGGCCGTGTTGAGTGGCATCATCGGATATAACGACACCACAAGAGCGGCGATCGCCTCCTTGGATCGAGCCAGCGTGGCACGCCCGCCACCGAGGAACAGCAAGCCGAGTGCCATGCTCAGCGCCATGTGTGAGCCATACGTCGTCTCAATGTCCACGCGCTGACGAAGATTGAGCGCTCGCAGCAATGTCAGCGTCTCGACGTGCCCGGTGCCAGCATCAACCATGGCAAGTGCAAGCGCGCAAATAGCCAGACAGCGCTCGATCGTCGGCCGCTCCGTCGCCGCCGCGATGATGTTTCCGTTGCCGTTATGCAGCCCAATCGAACTCGTCGGTGATTTCGTTCGCAGCTCCCGGAAGTGTAGAACAAACTTGCGCAGTGTCCCTCGTGCTGCCGGGTTGGACGTGCCTGCGAAGCGCAAACCGATGCTGAAGCATGCGCCAGCAACAATGTTCGCGTACGATTCGCAGATGGAGCGCAGGTCCGCGTTTGGAGGCAGTTGATCCAGCCACTCGTCATTTTCATGGGATTGTTGATGCTGACAAAGGCGTGTGTAGGCTTGCAGAAGTTGCTCCGGAACTTGACGCTTCTCAATCCACGACTCGGACGGTGAAATGTCATCCCAAAGGACCAAATTCCTGGCCAGCGTGCGCACCAGCAGGATGTCGGGCCGCACATATTCCAGCAGGATGAGCGTATCGGGCACAGCTAGCTGGCTTGCGACGCTCTTGTTCCCGCTCTGCATGTACATGAACGCCAGTGCCAGAGCACTGCCGGGAGCGGTGACGCCAATATTTACGTGCTCTGCTTGAGAGGACGCGCGGTCAGAGCTTGAATACTTGCTGTCGTGACCACCTGCACGGGGTGTCGAGTTCGATGATGCGCGACTCGAGTTGCCACCAGCTGCACTGCTCTCGCCATCATCTGTGACGTTGCCAAAAGACTTCCACCGACGTCCACGGTGCAAACAACTCCCAGCGGCATTTGCATCGCGCTGCAGCTGGCTGCCACCGACAACATACTTGTGCAGCCGCTCCTCCAAGTTGAGGTCAGCTAGCCCTGGGTCACCTGTCGTCGCCCGACCGCGTCCTAGCAAGACAAGCCCGAGTGCAAGACCTGCGGCGAGGGAATACCCCTCAAGTTGGTCGAACGAGGTAGTCGAGAGCCCCGAGTTGCTGCTACTGTGGTTGCTCACAAACTGAGACGATGACGGCGATCGCGCGATTTCGGCCAGCAGCAGCTCCGCCATCAGTCGGTAACCCGTTGCTTGGTACAATATGCCAAGGCCCAGCAACGCCGCCGTCTGTGTCGATGCGGGGACCGAGAACTCTGCAAACGGCGCTGGCAAAAGCGACGGGACGTGGAGGCAAAGCATCTTGGACACGGACCGCTCCAGCGTGAGCTCGAGGCCCATCCCACCGAGGGCACGAGGTTTATCGGACCCAACTCCTCTTGACGAGAGGAAGGACAAATCTTCATCCACAGAGCCTTGGAGGTTGTCAGAGCCTTCCAACCCATCGTCGTCTCCACCACTTGCTGGAGGTGGAATTGGAGAGGTGGCTTCTGCAGTCTCCTTCTCAGCTTGCGATCGCGAGGTCGACGGAGATTTGGCCCCACGTACTCGCTGCTGACGACTATGTGCGGCCGTCGTCGCCATGCCGAGCAAGATCGCGACCGTAACGTACTCGTTTGACAGCGACAAGTAATTGTAGACGTCTGCCATGGACAAACACTTCAAGTGGCCGCGCAGTCCGATGCCCAGTAGCAAGCCCGCATGCCCAGCATACTCCTCTTCTAGGTTTTGCTTTTTGGCCTCGGCAGCTGGAAGGTGCGGTCGGTTGTTGACTCTTGTAGCCTGTCGCTGGTTCTGAAACGACCCGCTGTCGGTCACCGTTGGACGGTGATACTTGATCCAATGCCGGTTGATAAGCCTCGACAAGTCCGTCGCGGGGAGTCGCAACCCAGTCGCGCAGCCATTATGGAACTGCGGCCAGTACGTCAGCTCCTTGGCATACCCGGACACATCTAGCGAGACGATCGCATTTGTTGGAGGTGTCCGCCCAGCGAGCGGCATTGGTGGGACGCGCAGCTGCCACGCCTGCGTCTGCACGAGGTTCACATCAAAATTGCCCAGTGTGACCATTCCCCTCGCAACCGAGAGTGACATCGACCGCTTGCACAGAAGCAGGAGCCGCGCCTGCTGCTGCTGCACATAGTCTTGATCCGACGTGTCCGGGGCTTTCTCCAGTTTCAAGCAAATCGGGCGGTTTGATCGCAGCAGGCGGGCGACTTCCTTCACGCGCTGGTCTTGAGGAAACATCGGTTGGCTTGCAGCGACAACCGCATCCAACCCATCCGGGGCATCGCGCTCGTGGGTTTCGCTGCTACCCGGTGCTGCTTCGTTCAGATTCTCTCGACGATCGCGTTCGGAGGTGTGGCTAACACGTCCACCTGGCTCTCCGGTCGACCTCACAGTGGCCCCCGCGAGATCGGGTCTTCCGATCAGTGAGCAAATCTCCTCTCCAATAAACGGTGGGGGATTCTGCTTCACCGCTCGAATGGCGTCAACAATCGGGTATGCAACACCAACGGGAAGATCACCAAGCGAGAGCGCTCCTCGGGAGATCTCCTGCGATAGCAAGCCCATGGCTTCCACCCAACGGTGCTGATGGGTGTGGTTTCCATCGAATTGATGAGGGTGATGATCCACTGGGAACAGAAGATCGTACACACCGCAGACCGCTCGAGTGCGTTGAAGAGGAGCTTCATCCTTTAGTGCGCACGGAGAATGTGGCATATCCCACGAGATCACGGGAAATGATGGATCGTCGCCGCTTCCGCTGGTGACTCGCCATTGAATCCACTGGAGAATGTCAGGGACGGCTATGTCATGCGACAACCATGGACACAACTCGCTTCGCACTGCTGTAATCGGAGAACGGGTTTGCAAATGCGTGCCGTCATCGACTCTGTGTGCAGATTGACCTTGAATGCAGGATTCTCCTCGGTAGTACTCGAGATAATTCTGCAGCCCGAACTTCCCAGCCATCCGCTTCAAGACATCGGCTAGCTGCAGCTGCGAGCTCGAGGATGTTTGCGAGAGCCTGTAGTCTTCGTGTAGCAAGTGTAAGGCAGCAAAAATACTTGCTGAATGTTCTTGGAGATCTCCCAGCGGACTCTTCTGTGCCGCCACTTCGCCATCACCAAGGTCAGCCGGAAGCTGGGGTGGAGCAATTGCTGGTGGAAGTATCAAGTTCCCCAGCTCTACCCCATGCTCATGCCGATAGAGCGCGTGATATTCGCTCTGGCAAAGCACATCAAATGCTGACGCGTGACGAGAAGCGGATGCAGCCGTCGTCAAAGTCATCTCAACATCAGAAGTGCCACCTTGGCTGCTCGCCTCAGCCAGCTCAGTGAGCAAATCGACCCACGCTGACCACTCGAAGCCACCAAGCTGCGTGCATAGATCAGTCTGAAGCAGCTTGGCTTGAGCTCGGCGAGCAACTTCGACCCTTAGCTTGCCGGCAGCAATCGGCGGCAACGCGTAGTCGAGAACCTCCATAGCAGCGCTCAGGAGTGGGGAGTACGTGAACTTCAATGGATGCTCCCACCGCCACGCTTTAGTCACCTCGCTCTGGTCGCTCACCCGAGTCATCACGGTCTCAAACGAGTCGCTATTTTCCGTTGCAAGAAGTGACAGCAGTCTGCCACCAGCAGAAGACGCATCGCAGCTCCAGGCGAGCTCGATGCGGCAAAGAGCGTGGCTGGATCGGTAGAGAGAGAGCGCGCCATCGGCTTGAAGCACGACAATATCACGCAAACCCGCTTGGTCATCGAGGCGGATCGCCACCGCATCGCTGCACTGCACAATCGCTGGATGTTCCTGCTCGTCAAATGCAATAGCTTGTTGCAGGGTACCCCGAGAAGGCTCCGCGCGAAGCAATACTGGCTGCAGCATTAGCACGCCCGCTCTTTTGTCAACGAGGCACAGAACCTGCGATCGATCTGCGTGTGACGCAAGAAACGCTCTCCGTTGGGGGTTTGTTGGCATCTGCGTCGAGATGGTCGCGGGCTTCACAGGCGTGCTTGCTAAGTTGTTGGACAGGCTTGGCGACCGCCACACCTCATGCACGATCCACTCGGGCTCAATGATGATACGGTGCTCCTGGAACTCCATGTGCTGGCGAAATGCTGTCCACGCTGGTCCATCCACGATCTCCACGTTTGGAACCTTGCGGTCGGCGCGTTGCTGCCGCCCTGGCGAGAGCTTCTCGAGCCGAAACGCGCAAAACTGCTGCTCGTCTTCGTGGAACGCGACCAGCAGCGACAGTTCGCTGATCAATGATACAACCACAAGAGCGGGGTCGGACAAGAACACAGGTGTCCGGTCTCGCGCGTTGGCTTGCATCAGGTGCGTCGTGGGTCGGCCGGCCTTATCGTTCGGCGCGCCAAGGGCGATCGGCTTGACCTCGTCCAGAGGGTGCGAAAGCGTGAAGAACCTTGGACGCGACAGAAGAGGCGTCGCGAATGCGGGTGCTGCATCTTCCGTCTTCCCAACGTGCGCAGCGGACGAGATGGAGGCCGGCACGTAGCGATGGTCGCTGTAGCTGCTACTGTTTCCCGTCGTCCCACCGTTGCCCTGGCCAGGCCGCTTCGCCGGCGTGGACAGCGCCACAGAGACGGAGCTTCGCTGCAAGAGCAGTCCCATGCCACGTCCACTAGCGTCTGCCATGGGGAAGACGCGGCTCGCCTGGAACGGCAGCGCCACCTCGTACACGTCGCCCGACGGCGCGTAGATGTTGACACAGTCTGGGCGTACCAGCACGCACAAATGCCGCGCGGCGCCCGCCCTGGTCTCCGCGCCATCGCCAGCGTCCGCATCCCCACTGCTGGACGGGAAGTCCGCGCTCACGGCGTCGAGAACGCGCTCTGGGAACGCGAACCGTCGCTCCTCGACGCCTGTCCCGCGGTGCACGAGCGCGACGGCGCCGCCGCCCACGCGCAGCACGTACACCGCCCCCGGGCCGCAGCCGCGGGCCTCCCCACCGCCCAGCGCCGCCTCCTCATCCCTGGAAACAGGCCGCGCGCCGGCGCACAGCGCGCGAATCGCTGGCAGTCCGCCGCCCGCCACCATTTCCGTCCTTTCCTTCAACTGTGAGTGACTGCGGATCCCGACTCGGCGAAAGAGCAACACATTCATGCGGAGTGTTAATTTGGGTATTTCCACGCACGCTATTTTGGGTGACAGGTGGCCGCGGATGATAATGGCGCATCGGCATTTATTTGGCTGGCGGCGGGCGGAGCAGCATGTTCGCGCAGCTCAAGCGCGAGAGCCTGCGCAAGCTGCGCATGGCCGAGGACAAGAGCCCCAAGGGAAGCATCGACGCGCCGATCGTCGACATGATCCGCGCCATCAACGACCACCCCAACTACGTGCGCGCCGCCGTCTCGGTGCGTGTTCCAGGCCGATCCCCATGACGCTCACAATGATCTGCGCGTGGATGTCCTGTGATCCGCATCGACAGGTGACGAGCAGCTCGTGCTCGGGGCGCATCGCGGTCTTCTGCGGCGAGCCGGCCGTGGCGGCGGCGGCGGCTGGTGGGGCAGCGAGCGGCGGCTCGGCGCTCATCACCAAGGGCGGCAGGTGGCTGCTCGCGGAGCACGCGACCATCACGTTTGCGCAGCTGCAGACGGCGCTGCGGTCGGTCGGGGCGGACGCAAAGTCGAGCAGCAACATGGTGAGTCGGTCTCGTTCCCCTCCTGCCGATGCGTCGCAGCTCACGTGTGGTGGTGTGGTCGGCGCAGCTCATCTTCAAGCACGAGCCGTTCATCATGCACGTCGTGTGCCGCGACCTGGACGCCGCCAAGGAGCTGCTGCAGTGGGGCATCGCCGGCGGCTTCCGCGAGTCGGGCGTCGTGCTCGGCAACAAGAAGATCATGTGCGCCATCCGGACGACCGCCAACGCGCTCGAGATCCCACTCGGCCGCCTCCCGGCGGATCAGCCGCTGCTTGTCACGGACGAGTACCTGCAGTGGATCGTGGACATCGCCAACGAGAAGTTCCGCGCTAACCAGCGCAAGACGGACGCACTCTTCGCCGCGTTCCGTGCCAAGTTTGGACCCGCTGGAGAGGCGGACGACGGCGCGGTGCCAACCCTGACGCAGGCCAAGCTTGACGCCGTGCACAAGCTTGAAGCGGTGGACCTCAAGGTTGTGGGCCACTCGTCGGTTCGCTACGGCAGCGACATCGTCGTGTTCGGTGGCCAAGGCGCCACTGCGACGGGCACCACCACGCGCGTGGCGGACGTAACGATTTTCACAGCGAGCGACGACGGATCACGGTTGGAGCGCTCGTACCATCACGTCGGAGCGCCGTCCTCGATGACTCCGTCGGCGCGCATGTACCACTCCGCGGTTGTGGTTGGAGCGCGAATGATCGTGTTTGGAGGACGCGCTGGGCCGACACGCCCGCTCAACGACCTGTTCGCGTTTGATCTCGAGACGAAGCAGTGGGAACAGCTCACTCCAGAAGGCGACAGCGCTCCGTGCCCGCGGTGGAAGCACTCGGCCTGTGTTGGTTCGTGCCGGAGTTGAGATGTGATCATACGCATCGAGGGGTATTACTGACGCACGTTGATGTTGCAGTCGGGTCAACAATGTACGTCCATGGCGGCCGCACACAAGACCGCGTGCTAGGCGATCTGTATGCGCTTGACTTGAGCCAGTCCCCTCTCCTCTGGCGCCGCATCGGTACGCCACGCTGCACACAAGACACTGTTGTGCGCCTCTCGGTTTCTAACACGGTTCGCCTATTGCCTACAGAGAGCCCGTCGCCGGCCCCAGCCTTCGACCACGTCGGCACAATCACAAAGGGCTCCCAGCTTGTCTTCGTTGGTGGGCTGTCGACACTTGAGGGGTACGATGGAACGGCAAACCAGTCGATGCCTCTGTCGTTCGTGGTCTTTGATACGACGACCGAGACGTGGCGGACGGAGAAGACAACCGGCTCGAGCGCGTCGACCCCACCGCAGCCGTTAGTCGGCGCCAATGCCTGCACCGTCAGCGACGACCTCATCGTCGTGGTCGGTGGGGCGACGTCGGCTCCAGCCTCGGACGACTCGAGCAGTGCGCGATCCATCCAGCAGATCTACGCTCTGAACACGAGTTCGCGGCAGTGGTCACGCCTGGGAGACGTGGCGAACGCCTCCGCTGATATCGGCGCTTCCTTCGTGGGTCACTCGTGCGAGTGGATGCCGTCGAACAGCTCGCTCTTCGTCCTCGGGGGCGGCTTCCAGACCTTCGGCTTTGGACAGGTCTACTCTCCAGCGTTCCGTTGCCGATTGACGCTGTCGGCTGACCCAGAGCCCACGCAGCCAGTGGTGACGACCAGCGCAAAGTCCAATTTGGTGTCAGTGGCTGGAAGCGCGTCTTCGTCGGACCACTCGGGTCCTCCTCTCGGTGTCGTCGCGGAGAAGCGGCAGGTGAAGGCGGTCAAGACGCTGCTGGAGAGCGTCGGCATGTACGACAAGAGCCGCCGTGTGCACGTCATGTCCGCCCCGCCAAGCTCCGACGGAGACTCTTCTCCTTCCTCGACGGGTTTCTTCTTGATCCCGACGCTCCCGGGCATCCGCAATGTGGTCGAGTCGTCCGACAAGGCCGAGCTTCGAGCCGTGACCATCGTGGCGGACACGGACGCGTACGCCAACAAGTTCGGCAAGCACAGCGGGCTGAACCGCAACGAAGTGATCGCGAGCGTCGTCTCGGCGTTCGCGCAGCAGCACGCGCTGCCCACGGCGCTGCAGCGCGCGATCCCGGAGCGCTTCGAGTTCGTCGGTGACGTGCTGCTGGTGCCGCGCGAGTCGTTCACTGAGCCGCAGTGGGGGCCGTTCGCGCAGCAGATGTGGGCACAGGTGTGCGCGTCCACGACGCCCCCGTTCTCCCGCGTGGCACGCAAGGCGTTCATCGACCCGGGCGAGAAGCGGCAGAGCCACGTCGAGCTGCTGTACGCCAACCCGCAGCTGCTGGCGGCGTCGCCCTCGGCCCGCACGCGCGAACGACCCGGCTGGGTCGAGGTGCGCGAGAACGGCATCGTCTATGGCTGGGACCTCACGCGCGTCATGTTCTCGTCGGGCAACGTGACGGAGAAGGCGCGCATGGGCCGCATCGGTTGCCGCGGCGACGTCATCGTCGACCTGTTCTGCGGCATTGGCTACTACGTCTTGCCCTTCCTCGTGCACGGCGGTGCGGCGTTCGTGCACGCGTGCGAGTGGAACCCGGACTCGGTGGACGCTCTGCGCTTCAATCTGGCGCGCAACGGCGTCTCGGACCGCTGTCGCGTGTACGAAGGCGACAATCAGGCGTCGGCGCCGACGATCGGCTCGGTTGCCGACCGCGTGAACCTCGGACTGCTGCCCACGAGTGAGAAGGCCTGGCCGCTCGCCGTGCAGGTGCTCAAGCCCTCGGGCGGCTGGCTGCACGTGCACGACAACGTGGCCGTCGAGCAGCGCGAGCAGTGGGAGCAGCACGTCGTGGACTCGATCTCGGCGCTTGCCGCGGGTCTCGGCCGCCGCTGGCGGGTCTCGTGCCCGCACGTCGAGCGCGTCAAGTCGTACGCACCCAAGGTCTGGCACCTCGTGGCAGACGTGCGGTGCGAGGAGGTTGGAGAGGACGAGGATGTGGGCGAGGAGGAGATTGAGGAATCTGGATAGAAGCTGTATCCCTGCTGCGACGATAGATTGCTACGCATGGGCCATGCTGGCATCCAGAGACGAACTTGACGACTCGAGGCACGGGATCAAGTGAAGACGTCGTCGGTGTCGACACGGGTGAAGCGCTAGCCAGGACTGACGCTGTTGGTTGTAATGGAGGAACGTGGATCTTCGTAGCATGTCATGGGCGTCGAGTGTGGGCGAACTTGACCTCGTTGAAGTGTTTGAAGCGGCAAATTGCAAATCAATCTTGATGCCAACAAAATGCAAATCAAGGCGGCGATTCGTGAAAAACACACGCACACACACACACACACACACAGCGAACATTAGCGCGCACGTCAGCGAATCTTTGTCCAAGCGGCGCGGCTGATGGTGGATGGCGGCGCGAGCTCATGGTGTGTGGTCATGACGAGGGGATTCCACCCCCCATGATCTCCCTCCGCCCTCACGCTGGGCATTGCCGTCCCCACTGGACCACATCCAGCCACGACCCAACAGAGACACGCGGGGATGCGGACGCGGGGCGCGTCACCACGGACGCGGGATGGCTTCAGTGTGGAGCCCCACCATTTATCGACGAAAACGTCCAGCTGAGCTTCCATGCCTGCTTGCAATGCGCGATCGCTTGTCGACGGATTTGCATGCGCACAGACTCGGCGACGGAGACGTCTCGCTGGTCCGGACGGATGCGGCAATGACGTCTGACTGGAGACGTCGGGACTCAGAAATCAGGTCAAGGGGGGCCGAAGCTCAGGGAGAAGGAGTGGCGCTTTCGGCTCGGCGGTCGCTGGCAACGAGAGACCGAGGCGTCGGCGCCTCTCCACCTTCCGCCGGCCTTCTTCTCGGCTTCTCCGGCGCCAAACCGGCCGCCTTCTTGAGAGAATCGTCTGCAAGGGGAAGGATACAATTAGGCAGGCGGCAGGCAAAACTGCGGCGCGCTTTGTCTCTCGTGGCGCCAAATGTTCACCTGGGGGGACGTGTCGTAAATGGTGTCGTAAATGGTGCGAATTACGCAGCATTCTTTCATTTCGCTGGCCGCACTTTGTTTCTATGGTGCTCGGTCGCCACCACCAGACAACAACCAAGCAACGCACACGAGCACACGCACGAGACACGTCGGTCAATCGACCGATGATGCACAAGTCGCCACGACACGAGGAGAAGAGGCGGCCGATTGCTTGTCGTCGAGGTTGGTGGCGGCATTGATTGTCCGCTCGTGGAAATACAGTAAAACGCTACCTTTTAGCTGACACCTCGTCAAATGTGTACCCATCACAAACGAAATCGCGTCCAAACATATCACGCCGGCTGGCAAACAAGCGCTAATTCACCGTTGTTTTGATGGATAAAGAGGCGCCGACGTGTTCGCAACGTGACGCGTCGACTTTTTAGCCATGCAAATCCCCTACCCCTGTGATCAACTCGCCGCGCTAAAACCTGGCCCGCAAAAAAAGACGGAAGACAGCGCGCGTCTACCGGTAAGTTACCAAGCCCGTCCGCGCCTGGCCGCAATACACTCACTCACTCACTCCTCGACTCTATCGCGCGGCCGCATCGCATCAAGCCACCGACCGACCGCGGCCGCCTGCCTCTCCCTTCCCCGCCGGGCGCGTGCGTGCGCGGAGCTCTACCCCGCGCCGCGTTCCAATATCCAGGGACGAGTGAGTGGTCCGGTTCTCGTCCGCAGGTTCCTTCCAGGTAAACTACCGTCCGGCCGGCATGCCCGCGGCGGAAGAGTACGCGCGGACTCGCCCGCGCTTCGCGGCCCCGGGGGGTGCGTCCGCGTCGTCGTCCGCGTCCTCGTCCGCACCCGCACGGCCGTCCTCATCCTCGTCCGCGTCCGCATCCCGCGCGACCAACCTATCGTCCGCGTTCCAGCACCAGATCCGCGGCAGCGGCTACAACGCGGCCACGGTGGCGTCCGCGGTCCCCACGGCCGCGCGCAACTCGCTGCAGGCGCCGGCGTCCGCCAGGAAGAAGCAGATGCTGCCGGCGGCGCTGCGCCACTCGCTGACGCACGTGCAGGCCGCGATGGACCCTTCGCCGACGCGCTCGTCGTCCTCGTCCTCGTCCTCGCCCGAGTCGCCCTTCCACCACCGCAGCCTGCACCACCACGGGGCCTTCTCGGGCTCGGGCTTCTTCCCCAACGAGCCCACCGCCGGAGGAGGAGGGGGATCCAGCCGCGCGGCCGGGCCCGCCGACCCGCTGGGGCCGCAAGCCCGCGCCGCGCTGACCGCGGACGACGAGATCGCGCGGGTCGAGATCCCGCGGTGGAAGTCGCGGCTGCCGACGGAGCGCGCGGCGAGAGAGGCCATGGCCGCGGCCGCGCACTTTAGCGCGGCGCACTCGCCCGGGCCGCTGTCGGCGTCGGGCCCGCGCGGCTCGTGGGGCAGCAAGACCCCGGGCAGCAAGAAGAAGAAGGGCAAGAAGACGCAGAAGCCCGCGGCCGACACGCCCGGCCACAGCGGCTCGCTCGGCGCGCTCTCGGCCTTCGAGGGCATGTCGGGCAGCACGGGCCGCGCCGGCGGCGGCCACAAGCGCTTCACGGCCTTCCAGGTGTACGTGCACTACGCGTCAGGCGCCGTGCGGCTCACGGAGAAGCGCTACAGCCACTTCCGCGAGCTGCACAAGGTGCTGCGCGCCAAGTACGCGACCGTGGGCAAGCTCTACTTTCCCCCCAAGAAGTTCTTCAGCTCGCTCTCGCTGCACGTCATCGAGCAGCGCCGCGAGGGCATCGAGAGCTACATGAACGCCGTGCTCTCGCTGCGCCCGCGGCCCGCCGAGGTCGTGCAGTTCCTCTCGGGCGGCCTCAGCCTGCTCGAGGACGAGGACGCCGACCTGTTCGTCGACGTGACGGCCACGGCCGCGCCCGGCACGGCCACCAGCGCCGACGTGCGCCTCTCTGCCTCGGCGTCCGCCTCGACGCCCTTGGGGGCGGGTACTGACGTGCGCCTCTCGGGCTCCAGCTCGACGGACGTGCCGCCCAGACACAGCGAGCCGTGGGCCCGTGAGTCGCTGGCCAGAGGCGGCCGCGAGTCGCTGCCCGCCAAGCCCAGCGAGCCGCCGCGGGTCGTGCAGATGCAGGACTTCGAGGTGCTCAAGATGCTCGGCAAGGGCTCCTTCGGCAAGGTGTACATGGTGCGGCAGCGCGCGCCGTCCGCTTCCAGCAGCAGGCGCAACTCGGACGCCGCAGGTGGAGCAGGAGCAGGCGACATCCTGGCCATGAAGGTGCTGCGCAAGTCGGAGCTTGTGAAGCGCAACCAGGTGCACCACACGATGATGGAGCGGCGCATCATGAGCGCGGCGCGGCACCCGTTCATCGTGAGCCTGCGCTACGCGTTCCAGACGCCGAGCAAGCTGGTCATGCTGTCGGACTACTGCTGCGGCGGCGAGATCTTCTTCCACCTCAAGAAGTTCCGGTCCTTCTCGGAGGCCATGGTGCGCTTCTACGCGGCCGAGCTCGTGTGCGCCATCGCGCACCTGCACGAGCAGGACGTCGTCTACCGGGACCTCAAGCCCGAGAACATCCTGCTGGACGAGCAGGGCCACGTGCGCATCACGGACTTCGGGCTGTCCAAGACCGAGTGCTCGGACTTTGCCGGCGCGCGCACGTTCTGCGGCACGCCCGAGTACCTGGCGCCCGAGATGCTCATCAGCCGCAAGAAGAAGACGGAGTACGGCAAGGCCGTCGACTGGTGGAGCCTCGGCACGCTCATGTACGAGATGCTCACGGGCTGGCCGCCCTTCTTCGACCGCAACATCGAGCAGATGTGCACCAAGATCATGAAGGCGCCGCTCAAGTTCCCCGCGCACTTCGGGCTCAGCGCCGAGGTCAAGAGCCTCATCACGGGGTTGCTGGACCGCGACCCGGCCTACCGCCTCGGCTGCCGCCCAGGCGCCGGCGTCGACGACATCCGCCGCCACCCGTTCTTCGCCGCCATCGACTGGCGTGCACTCGAGCGGCGCGCCGTCAAGCCGCCGTTCAAGCCGCGCGTGCGCAGCCCCACAGACATCCAGAACTTCGACCGCGAGTTCACGCGCGAGATGCCTGACCACACGTTCCTCCAGGTCGGTTCGTCGCGTCTGGGAGGTGGCGAGAGGACCAACCAACGAACTGACGTTCTCTCTCTCTCTCTCTCTCTTTCTGTCCCTGTGTGCGAGCAGCAGGACCGCCGGCTGGCCGTGTCGCCCAAGAACGAGTTCCGCGGCTTCTCGTACACGCGGCCGTCCATCTCGTCGTCCTCGTCCTCGTCGTCGACGTCGTCGCTGCCGGCGGCGCCGACCCAGAGCCACTCGCGTCCGGGCACGCGCTACTCCGAGCCCGGGTACGGCGCAGGTTCGCGGCGCGGCTCTCGCTCTTCTCGCTCATAATGCTCGCTCTTGTTGTCTTGTGCCTGGTCACGAACGCTCGACAGCCTCACGCGGCCATCGACCTCGACGAGCAAGGCGCAGTGGTCGTCCAGCCTGCACCTGGACGACGGTGGCGACTACGACGAGTTGAACGACTACGGCAGTGACTTCCGCTTCTCGACCGAGTCCAAGAAGGAGATCGAGAGCGGCTGCATCTGAGCCCGGTCGAGTGGCAGGAGCAGCAGGAGCACAAGTGTTTACTTTACCCGCTTGGCGGCCTTGTACAAGTCGGTCTTCTTCACGGGGGGTCTCCTGGCGCCCGCAGTGCCCGAGAGCCTCCTCGCTGCGTGTCTAGAGATGGAAAGCGGAAAAAGCCAAATAAATATACAAATGGGGCGAGCGGGCCCCATGCATGCACCTCACCGCGGTCGACGGAGGGCTCCTGGTGTCTAAGGCTGCTGGGGACGCAGGCAGCAGTCACCGCAAGACCGCATGGGACAAGCGGGCCGCGCGCTTGGCTCGACGCTGGAAGAAGACGGGCTGCATCTCGCGCATCGAGTGCGTCGCCTTGTGCTCCTGGCAGTCGAACACGCGCTGCCACTTGCCGTCCACGTTGGCGTACCGGTGCCGCACATCGTCTCGGTGCTCTGCCGAGCGTTCATCACCACCGCCAGACCAGTTAGTCACAAGATCACCCGTGAAACATGGCAAGAGTCGACGCGGCGTACCATAGCACGACGCGCAGAGGTCGTAGTCGCTGCACTCGGCGCAGTTGAAGCGCGCGCCGCGGAAATCCGTCTCGCCGCACGAGTCGCAGATGAACCCCAGGTGGCGCGCGTCCATGATGTAGCGCAACGTCGCGCGCGCGTCCTCGCGGCACTTGCGGAACGCGCTGCGCACGCGGAACTTGGGGATGTCGAGCTTCTCGGCGAGCTCTTCCACGTCCGCGAGCTTCGGCGGCGGCGTGGGAACGTCAGCATCGCCCTGCGTCACGTCACCCACAAGTTCGTCTGCGACCGCGTAGTGCGCGTCCAGCAGCGCGTGGATGGCCGCGACGCTCTCGTCCACAAGCGCGCGGGCGACGAAAATGACGATGTCGGCAGGGTTGAGCGTCACAGCGGCTCCCTTGCGCGCCGCCTGCGCGCCGATCGGCTCGTAGCTGAACGGGATCGGTTCGGACAGCACCATAGGTGCGATCTCCTCCTTGAACATCACCAGGTCGGACGGCGTGCACGCGCACCGCCGCGCTGCCGCCTCGTACAGCAGCGCAGGTGTCAGCGACCGCGCTGAGGAGAAGAAGGCACGCCCCAAGTACTCGAACCGCCACGTGCGCGGGTGCAGCACCTTGACGAACACGAACCCGCCGGCGTCCACAACGTCCGTGACCATCGCGGTAGACGTCTTGGCGCGGTCTGTCGGGGCGGAAGCTGCCGCGCTGGCCGCGAGGGCCTCATCGACGACGTCGGCGGTCGCGTTCAAGGGCGGGTCATCGTTGCGCGCGTCCTCGACGTAGATCTGGCAGAACGAGTACGCGTCGATGTCGACGCCGTCGCATAGCAGGTGGCCGAACATGGGCGTGTGCCTGTTCACATGCGCGGCCGTGAGCAGCTTGCGCGGGCGAAGCGCCTGCCCGGAGACGACGGGCTGGTTGAAGCACCAGACGCGCACGCGGTCCGGGTCGACGTCGTAAAGCTCCTGCAGCCGCGCGAGGAGGTCGCTGAGTGAGGCACAGAAGGGCAGTACGAGGGCCTCGACCTTGGCCAGGTCGACGAGTCCCAGGTCGTGGTGTCTGCGCAGGTCGGTCTCGAGCACGACGCGGAACGTGATGCTCATGAGGCGGACATTGGCCGATATGGTGAGCGAGTCACGCGGGCCCAGGAAACCGCGCTTGGGGTCCTTGAGCGCCGAGAGCGAGCCGAGCGCGTGCACGCCCCAGTTGTTGAGATGCCGGTCGAACTTGTTGTCGACGAGGCACGAGTGCCACTCGATGCGGTCTGCTGGGTCCTTGTGGTTGGTCACGGCGAGCGAGAAGACGGCGCACGTGAGCCAGTCGGGCGGCCGCTGGTCCAGGTCCGTGAGCACGAGGTAGACGCTGAGCACCGAGCCGGAGTACTGCGGCTCGTTCGGGTTGCCGTTCGGGAAGATCCAGAGGCAGAAGCGGTGGCTGCCGATCGCGAACGTGGGCGACACGATCTTGTCGACAATCAGCATGTGGTCGGCCGTGAACTGCGGGATGGACACCGAGATCTCGGCGCGCTGGTCGCGCCGGTGCTGCTCCGTGAAGCACGTGCGCCAGCTGCCGCCGTACAGCCGGATGACCTGTCGACGACACCATGATAGGCGTCAGCTCGAGCCCATAGACAAGCGGGATGAGGGAGAGAGGGAGCGAGGGAGAAAGCAAGCACGCACGTCGTAGTCTGGCGCGCCGGGAAGCTGGGGCAGCACGGGCGAGCGCAGCGTGGGCCACTTCTGCAGGCACAGGCGGCGCCACACGGCGCGGTCGAACGAGAGTGCGCGCAGCGCGCGGCACGCGGCGGCGCAGCGCAGCAGCGAGACCCCGTCCAGGTGCGCCAGCGCGATGGCCAGCGTCTCGGCCGGCAGCGCGCGCACGAGGCTCGGCGGGGCCGCCAACGTCGCCTCGCAGCAGTCGTCGTCCTCGCAGCACTCGTCGTCCTCTTCTCGCCGCATGGACTCGTCTCCTGCGTCCGGCAGGCCGCACTTGTCCAGGTCGTCGTCGCCCCGCGGGCTGTCGCGGTCCTCGTCGCAGTCCATGCTCTCCGTGTCCGTGTCGCCGGCGTCCAGCCGCCGGAAGCTCGCGCGGAACTTGGCCAGCAGCGACGGTCGTGGTTGGTCCACCACCGAGCCCATCTCAGCCGCCGCGCCGCCCTCGCCGCCGCTGCTCTCGCTGCCGCTCCGCCGCCGCCCGCCGCGACTGCTGGCGGCATCCGCGGCCGGCCGCAGCGCGCGTGTCGCCCGCCACACGCGGCGCCGCGCGGGCGCCCGCACTCGATGCTCTGTGGTGGTCATGATGCCTTCCCCCGGTCGGTCGATGTCTGCACTCGGAGAAAAGACGCCAAATAAGACGCGACCGACCAAGGTTTGGCGGCGTCCTTCCGCTTTGGCGGCGGTGTCTCTTGGAAGATTGACCGTCCGACTTTGGTTTTGTACTGCTATGATATGGATGCAGAACGAGAGGTTATGGTGAAGGAGATAGTGTGAAGTACTACTAAATTGGTTTATTGATATTTGTTATAAAGGGTTATATGTAGATGGTGGATTGTGGAAAGGTATGTGGTAAATGAGAACGGGCGGAGGCGCCGGTTGGATCGGCTGAAGGTTCGAGTGACTTCGTTTAGCTATGCGGGCATCGAAAGAAAGAAAAAAGAAAGATCTCGTTTTTCGAAAGAACCAGCATTATCAAACACGGCGACTTCAACACCACTTTTGGGTCCAGAGAGGCGACGGCAAGTACAGGCAGGTCTGTCCAATTTGATAAACCAAAGAACGTGCCGCACACTTTCTCACTTCTCACCGTCACCGCCAAAGGTAAAGGGCCAGATGTACCAGTTCGACGGCACAGTTGCCGTGCCACTTTGAAGTGGCAGCGGCGCTTCCGAGCCGCCAAGGGCCGTCGGTCTTTCTCGGCCTTTTTCACTTGAGAAAAGTATGGCGTGGCGCGCCAACAACCGCGACAAGGATGGTGGCGCGCGGCCTTCCAGCGCCGCGGCGGCGCCCCGCGTCAAGCCGACGGTCGAGGTGATCGCGCAGGTAGGAAGCGTCGGGTCCCCTCTCTCGACCGCGGGGTCGGCGGCTGCCTAACGCGCCCGGGGTCCCGTGCTACACGCAGATCGAGCGGAACCGCGAGAACCGACGGCGCGCCATGGCGGCCGCCAAGAAGGAGCGCGAGCGCGAGAACCAGCGCAACGAGAAGCGCGGGGCCCCCGGGGACGTGGACTTCCAGCGCATGATCCGCGCGTTCCGCGAGCAGAACCGCGACAAGAGCCAGCCGCACGCGGCGGCGGCCGAGACCAAGATCACCATCTGCGTGCGCAAGCGGCCCGTGAACGCCAAGGAGGTCAAGAAGCGCGACTACGACGCCGTCACATGCCTCAACCCCATGGCCATCGTGCACGACTGCAAGCTCAAGGTCGACGGCATCACCAAGTACCTCGACAGCAACGCCTTCAACTTCGATCACGTACGAGCCGTGCCATCTCAGTGCACTTGTCGGTTTGGGATTTCCATCTTCCAGTGTCTGGTAACGATGTATGCCGTTGCTACAGACGTTCGATGAGGCGGCGACGGAAGAGTCCATCTACCGATTCACGGCCCAGCCGCTCGTCAACTTCGTGTTCCAGGACGGCGGTCACGCTACTGTGTTCGCGTACGTGCGGCGACTGTGAGATTGCAGTGAAGAGAGTCAATGTTATCAACACATGCAATGGGTGGCAACAGGTACGGCCAGACTGGCAGCGGCAAGACGTTCACGATGCAAGGCATTCAGAAGCAAATCGCCGCCGATGTCTTTGCCAAGGTCTACGAGTTCGAGCAAATGTACGTGCATTGCTGGACATCGCGAGCCTTGGACTTGTCCGCTGATACCAACGACCGAATTGTTACTTGGCACGGTAGGTCCAAGCCGCTCGATGTTTGCGTGAGCTTTTTCGAGATCTACGGGGGCCGGTGCCAAGATTTGCTGCACCGGCAGCAGCTTACCATCCGCGAGGATGGAAGCGGTGAAGTGCAGATTGTCGATCTGCAGGAAGTGCAGCCCACAACGACAGACGAGCTGCTCCAAGTCATCCACAAGGGCAACAGTTTGCGCACGACGCACGCGACCGAGATGAACGACGTATCCTCGCGCTCACACTGCATTTGCCAGATTGCCATTCGGGACCGCACAACGGGCAAACTGCACGGCAAGCTGTCGCTGATCGATCTCGCTGGGAGCGAGCGAGGGCAAGACACGAAGAACCACAACCGCCAGCGCCGAATGGAATCGGCGGAGATAAACCGCAGCTTGTTGGCGCTGAAGGAGTGCTTCCGGTGAGTTGTTGTTGTTGATTTGTTCATGCTATGCCATGCTGTACACACTCTAATATTCTCCTCTGCATATCCAGTGCGCTAGACAGCGGCGGTCGCAACGTCCACATCCCATTCCGAGCAAGCAAGCTCACTCAGGTGTTGAAAGACTCATTTGTGAACGCGAAAGCACGGTAAGTCGGCTCGAGTGAAGATGCCTTAAGCTAGATGGCTCTGCTCACTAACACGCTCACTGCTGCTACCCAGAACGGTGATGATTGCCGCGGTCTCTCCGTGTGCTTCCTCGTCGGACCACACGCTCAACACGCTCCGCTACGCCGATCGCGTGAAAGAGAAGCACGTATCTGCCGACGCGTTCGACGACGGCAGCTTTGATGCCGCAACGCCTCTAGACGTCGACGACGTTCAGCTCGAAACTGGTGAGAGCTGAGTGCAGTTCATGGCATGTGATGCAGCGAGCCCTGATCCAAACACCTCGTTGTTGCTGCTGTTTTGCACAGACGTGGACGATGGCGGGCTTTCCCCGAATGGATACGACGAATCGCTCGATGAATGTGACGAAGATGGGAATGGAGACGCTGATCTGCTCGACGACCAAGACGAAACCGGAGGTGACTCGGCTGAAGACCAGTACGAGGGCGAGGACCCCGAGAAAGCCGATGAAAGCCTCCCGCCTTCGCGTCCGTCGCTCATTCGGTCCACCTCAGCGTCCAGTGAGGACATCAAGATACTCCACATCAGTCTGCGCCGCCACTCTCGTACGTTCATCTCGAGTCTTGACACGCCCTTGGCTGTGGTGCTCACCTTCCTGATTGTTAACTGTGCTTTGTTGTTGTTGCTCCAGACAAGGAGGGCAGTCTTGATCGCGAGAATGCGTACGACCTTGAGACTCTTCACGGAGTGGTAAGCTCGTGTCACTGGCGTTGTCAGAATCTGAAGTGCTCTGACTGTCTGGTGGCGCGGCAATCCCTCCAGGTCCAAACGCTGTATGAAGAGCAGGAGAGTTTGCTGAACTCCCATATGAACGCCATTCAGGTAAAGAACCGGGCTCTCGGGTGTTCACGGCACGAAGTCATGCTCACCTCTTCCTCTCGAGCAGGAGAACGCCGAGCTGCTGACTGAGGAAGGCGCTCTGCTCGCGGAAATCCAAGGAGACGGTGCTGTCGACTACGACATCGACAAGTACGTCGCTCGTCTGGACCAGGTGCGTCGACTTGACTATCTTCACGCACGATCCGTTTGCACCCACGACTGACACGATGCGGTGCGCAGATCCTGGAGCAGAAGGCGCGCACCATCAGCTCGCTGCGCACGCAGCTCCGCCAGTTCCGCGAGCGCTGCCAGCAGGAAGAGAACGTGTCCAAGAAGATCGGGAACGTCCCGACCTACTAGAGCGGCTGGAGCCGCGCGCGCCGGCGCCCATGCTGTCGATACTGCATCCCATTTCCATTCCCCCTTCGCCACACGATTGTCGTCCTTGAAGTTGCATTTCACTTCATCCCGCTACTTCACACCCCAATAGTGCGCCGTCCTCATCGAGTGCGACAAAGCCAAACGCGGCAGTCCAAAGTTCGCGAACAACAGCGTCGAAGGCTTGAAGCATGTGGCAGCTCATGCTGCGCGCGCGGCTGTCGGAGGCTGCTGCTAGCCGCGTGCTGTGCGCCTGCCTGGTGCTCCAGCGTCCGGTCGGCGCTGCGGTCTTCGCGCGTGTGGTACGCTCCTCCCTCCTCGCGCTCGTGTCATCTTCCACTGAAGATACTCAACCGTCTGGTTGGTGGTGTGCAGGCGACGCCGCCGCTTGGCGTCCGGCGCGGCTTCGTGACCGTTGCAAATGCTGCTCACGAGTCGAGAAACAGCCCGCTGTTAAGCGCGATGACACTTTGCGGGGCCGCGGTCGTCGCCGGCGCCACGGGGATCAGCGCGTGGGACACTGCGCGCGCGGAAGAATCGCCCAAGCCCAGCGAAAAGGTCGGCCCGGCCGTACTTGTTGGGAATGGAGCGCTGGCGTGCTGACCGCGTGGATATGCAGCGCTTCGAGTACGCCGAGGCGGTGGACACGATCCGCGCGCAGGTGTCGGAGTTCCGGGCGACGCTCAAGAGCTCGGAGATGCGCATCCCCAAGGGCTTCCCCATCAAGAAGATCGGGATCTCGCGCGTCCACGCGCCTAACGGTGTGTCGACCATCCGCATCGAGTTCGCGTGCCCGTCATTCGCGGATCAGGAGGCGATCTTGGGGCGATTCTTGCGCCACTTGCAGCCGCACGGCGCCGCTACTCGCCAAGCTGTCGAGGTGATCCCGGTCCCGGCGCTCGAGTCGCAAGACTCTGCCGGGAAGAAGTCGGTCGCGGACTCGTACGAGCAGCCGGCCGTGCACTATTTGTACTCGGACGGCAACGGTTCGTTCCAGTTTGTGCGCGACACGAGCTCGATGGTGCCCAAGGGCGGCGCCAAGTTCATCTTCTACAAGGACGAGTTCCTGACGCAGCGCGAGGTCGACGCCGTCGTCGCCGCGTACAAGGAGATTTACTCGTACCCGAACGTGAATGCGTTCTTTCGCCAGGAGATGGAGCAGTCGCGCCGCAGAAGCTTCTCTTCGGGACGCGCTGGTGTTCCCGGCGGCGCCAATGCTGCTGCGGCCTCTGGAGACAGCAAGGTTAGTGCGTTGTGTCTTTGTTTGACTGAGCTGCAGATGTGCTCATCTTGGATGCTGTTGCGCCTTCATGCTTACCGCTGAAAGGATGAGGCGATCCAGCAGCTTCAGTCACTCGGGATCGAGGTGTTTGAGCCGTCAACGGAAGAGGACGGGCTCAACTGGGACAGCTTGGTACGCGTTTGCCCTCTGAAGAGTGTAAGCCTTGCGTTGGCGCTTACCGCGTTAATGGACTCGGCTTCTCGCAGGCTGGGTATGACGGCGTCAAGCTGGAAATCGAAGACACAGTCGTACTGGCGCTGCAGAACCCGGAGCTATACGAGCGCATTGCGCAGAAGACCCGCTGCCGCTATGAGAGCAACCGCCCGCGCGCCGTGCTGTTCGAGGGCCCACCGGGAACGGGCAAGACGCTTAGCGCGCGCATCATTGCCCAGCAGGCAGGCATCCCCATGATCCACATCCCAATCGAGAGCGTCGTGTCCAAGTGGTATGGTGACAGCGAGAAGAAAATGTCCTCGATCTTCGATGCCTGCGAAAAACTCGACGGTGCCATCATTTTCATCGATGAAGTGGGTGCCAACTTGTCGTCCGGATGAGCTGGAATTGATCCTCGCTTACCTGATTGTGTGCTGGCTGTTCCGTAGATTGATGCACTTGCTGGCGACCGCTCGGGAGGTACAATGCACGAAGCCTCTCGTCGGATCCTGTCGGTCCTTCTGCAAAAAGTCGAGGGCTTCGCGTCTGCCAAGAAGACCACGGTGGTCTGCGCCACCAATCGGTGAGCTGCCTCATCATTGAACAAACGGCCGCTACGGCTCCAACCTGCTCGCTGAGTGCTGATGACGCGCGGTGTCTCTTCGTTGATATTTCCCATCTCAGCAAGCAGGACTTGGATGCCGCGCTAATCAGCCGCTTTGACCTCTGCATCCGCTACGAGCTGCCTGACGAGCACACTCGCTGCGCAGTATTTGCTCGGTAAGCTCTGCTCTGCCTCGCTACGTGATCTGATGGAGCAAAATGGCGTCATTGATGCGCGATTCCTTCTCATCGGCGCTGATGGATGTGCTTCAGGTACGCGAAGCAACTACAACCCGAAGAACTCGCGCAGTTGGCCGTTGTGTCCCCACAGCTCTCGTGCCGCGACATCAAAGAGGTCAGACTCATTGCTCGACATCAACGATATCCCTCGGAGCTTTCGTTAATCGGCGCGAGCGTGGAATGCGTTTCGGTTCATAGATCTGCGAGTACGCCGAGCGCAAGTGGGCTTCAAGAGTGCTGAAGAAAGAAGAGATCGAGGAGCTGCCGACGCTGAAGGCGTATCTGGAAGCCGTCAAGATGCACCTCAATGGGCTGGCGAATCACAGCGCTCGCTCGGACGTTTTTGAAGCGTGAAGAAAGAAATGAAAGGTGCGCAGTACCAACTGCGTGGGACTTGATCGCCCAGTCTTCCTGGTAATGCCTCAAGCTGTTGTGAGGCGATTCGTGCTATGCTGGCGTCCCGATGAGAGATGTCCCTGGTACTGGGCTTGGAGATCGCGGCCTAGTTTTCCTGCCAGCATGTCGTATTGCTCTTCGAATTGATGGCAATGACATACACGCACAGGTCGTTGGTAAAGGTCCTGTGTGATCACGTGCAATCCTCGATGTTACTTACCGAGGATCACCAGCGCAGTCTTCATGAACCATTGCGACGAGTCTCGCTGATCGATGCGCAAGCACGAAATGCCCTGTTCCAATTGCCTGCCAACCTCAGCACTGGCGACATTTTTTTGTAAGCGATGCATCAATCTCACGTACGATGTTCCACGCCTTCCCAGCAAACCACTCGACATCATCAGCAGGCAGCTGCAGATCGAGACTCCCGCGGAGCTGAACTAGTTGGCCGAACCATTCTCGAGCGTCCCCTGAAGACTCGGACAGCAGGACCAGCCGTCGAACCAGGTAGGCAAGTGTCGATGGCTGTTGTGTCTGCTCTTGAAGCATCACTTGCAATCTAAGGCGCCAACAACAACTCAGCAACATCTTCAGACAAGATAATGATTGGGCTAGCGCTGGACTGACCCGTATTTGAAGATACAGCGCGCGAGATGCCGATACTGCTTCCGAACCTGAGAGACAACGTTAATGACCACGAGCATTGCGATGGGATACGAGATCTCTAATGAACCTGCGACGCATCGTCAAAGCTGGCCGCGTGCACCACCAGCTCTGGAAGAGAGAATTCATCAAACTCAGCAAGCAGCAGTTACATCTGTCCCTCATCAACATATAGAGCCTTACCACCGAACGATATATATTCGTCGACGCGGCGAGGTAACTTGTCGCGGCACATCGTGAAGAGTGCATCCGTGTTGGGCTCGAACTGCCGGAGCTTGATTGCCAATGTTGCCTTTGCCTGCGCCAACACAAAAACAGCCACTTGTGCTCAGCATTGCATTCCAACTACCCGAGCATACATCTCGATGACATACCAGATACGAAGAGACTTCTTGGTCCATTCCTGCTTCTGTTGCTTCGAGCCGCGCAATGGTCTTGAGCGTCTCGTTTAGTTGTACTTTGTTGAGTACGTCAAAGAGCTTCATATCCGAGGTGATGGCTGCCAATAGGCACTGAGGCGAACGGTCAGCCAGCGGTGAAGCGTCCAGGTACATCTCATCGCCCCGCGCTGCAATATCTGCTGCCAACACGAATAAGGCTGACTTGTCGGTGCTCTTCGCGATATTGAAGCTGCCGAATCAAGAGAACAACGACGCGTTAGTTGCACACGGCCTTTCATCAGGAACCTCATAAAGCGGTTTGTGAACCTTACCACATGCTAAAGAACCACTCAAAGACCGATGGCGGTCCAAATTCTTCGGCATTGTCATGCTGACGCGACGCTTTCAACAGCATTGCGGCATAACTGGCAAACTTGATGGTGTACGAGCTGTCACCTTCGCGCGTGGAGTGCGATGTTGTCTGCTTCAGGTCTTGAAACGAGCGCGCTGCCACGTTTTGCAATAGTATCCCCCGTGGAAGTTGCGCTGTTGTCGGCGCCGTATTCTGGACAACGAGCTCGCATGCCATGTCCAAAATCCGCATCACCGCAGGTTCATCGTTGCAACACGAAGACTCGATCTCCTTTGCTACGAGGAGCAGGTCGACGCATTCGAAGTCCTCATGTAACTGTAAGCTGTCAACAAGCTCGTTCACCTTGTCTTGGTTGCCACTCGCGAGCGCAACTTGAAGCAGCACGAACAGCGACTTCTTCGCTGCGTCATTGTTCAATGCTTGCTCAGCCGCGCTGACGGCTTCGGTAAATCGTTCCAGCTTCGCGTACGTTCGTGCCAGAATCCTGAACTGAGGCATTAGCCCACTGCGGTACTCATGCATATGGATGCTCAAAAACTTACCTCAAATACGCGGCACAGTCATCACTTGAGCTCGACAAGAGAATGCCAGTTGAGGCCCATTCGATGCATTCCTAGTGGCGGCACGCATTGATATTGCCTGAGCCAACAGCACAATGGATAACATCTGCACTAGCAAGAGAACATACCTCATGAAGGCCAAGGTTTGTCGAGTGTTGCACTGCATCAAACACTGCTTGCTGCAGTCGCGCTTGCTGACGAGCGTCAGAGTTGGCTTCACCTCGCCTGGTCACAATTGAGCACGAGAAGGTAAAAAAATCCAGTCAGTGTCCAAGGTTCCGCTTAGTGCTACCGCACGACCTCGCACCTGTTCATGTCGGCGATGTGGCTAGAGATCTGTCTGATCTGGGTAATAGCGAGGTCGCGCCGATTGTCAGACAAAGCCAATGCACACGCCAGGTCCACCTTGATCTGAAGAACTTGGTCGCCATAGTTGCGCTCAAGCTCTTCGTAAATCACCAGCGCTTCGTCGGTAAACCCAAGTCCTTGGACGTAAGCACGCGCTCCTTGAATGGACAACTCCGCGTGATCCTGCTGGAACAATTGCCGGAGGAAATGCGCTGCCTTGTCGAACATGCTGGCGTCGACGTAAAGTAGCACCATGGAGAGCTGTGCGTCCGCATTGTGCTGCCCAGCGAACAGAGAGTAGCAGGCCTCAGAGCGCTCGACGTCCCGCATGCCTCGAAGCGCCTCTAGCATGCTCGTCAGTGCGCTTTGTCGGAAGTCGACTAAGAGGCGCGGGTACACGTCGTCTCCAAAAGTCTCAATGGCGTCGCAGACCCTGAAGGCTTCTTCCGTGAACGCGATTTGTTGCTCGCGCTTGTCCAGGGATCTGTACGAGTCGATCACCTCGGTCAGGAGCTCCAGCAAATCACTGACAGAGGACAGCCTGTATGGAACGAGCATCTGCAGCTCGTACAAGGCCGATATCATTTCTTGGTCATCAGCTTCGGCAGCAGAGTCGTCCCGTAGAAGCTTCAGCACGCGCACGCGGTCCATGCAAAAGTCCCACAAGTCATCGAGGATCTCATCAAGCTCAGTGTCTTGCTTTTGCTTGGTGAGGTAGGACAGCCCCATTCCCTTCCAAATATCGTGGAATAGCGAGAAGGATTGCTTTGCGAGGCCGAGGTAGTCCTGGCACGCGTCGCAGTCGATCGATGCGCTCTCGAGCATTGTCATCCCCACTCTGCCAAAGCAGCGCATGACATCGAGGCACTCGTCCACAAAACTCGTTTTGTTTCTCGCCTCGCTCGCTTCTCCACCTCCCTCGCTCTTGGACCAGCTCAGCGCGACGTTCATGATCTTCGCGGCCGTGAAACGCGACAGTGCAAGCAGGTAGCGCGGGAAGACGCCCACACTGGCCTCGCCAGCCCCGCTCTCCGCCACCTCCAGCGCGCGGAACGCCGCCCGCGGCGCGTTATAAAGCGCGACACCCGCGTCCATTAACCGCGAGCTTGACAGCTCGACAACTCTCTGGGACTCGAACTGCGCGACGAGCCGGCTGATCTGCCCCAGGTACCCGCGCAGCTCGTCCACCTCCGCCTGCTCTCTCCCACCCTCACCCTCGACCGTCTCCCCATGTCGTCCATCGGGGCAGTCTCCGCGCTCCAGCACGCGCCTCGCCGCGCCAACCAACTCGGCGACCGCCGCCGTCGCGTCCGCTTCCGCCATCTCAGGTCTTCCTGCACTTTCTCGCAATGACAAGGGAAACGTTAGAGAAAAAAAGGCAACCAACTTTGAGTGAACGACAATCACTCTCACTTCAACCCTTTCGAATATTATAAACTGATCATAATGATAGCTGTGATGTATGAAATCGACGAGAGGGCCTGCTTCTTTGAATGCGTCAGGAGCAACTCACTTGGAGAAGAATGCTGCCGCGAGCGGCCAAACCCAAGGAGGACAAGTCGGCGGTCGCCGCCGCCGCACTCTGCGACTTGTGCGACGTGTACACGCGCAGCGGCCTGGAGGGCAGGTGGCGCGAGCTAGCGGGCGTCTACGACGTGAGTGCTGCGTGGGTCTGCTGACAGGGATGGCGTCCCGAGAAGTATCTTTGTTTTCTCGCGAGTCGCTAATGCTTTGTCTGATGGGTGCTCGACTTCGTGAGGGCAGCAACGGCGGAATGACAACAACTTCCGGGAGATTCTGGACCTGAGCGCACCCGACGCGCGGCTCAAGGATCTGAAGGGCTGGCACTTGGAGCGTATGGCGGTGGGCGAGTACGGAGAGGGCCCGGCGGCGCACGCGAGCGACTTGTCGGCCATCAAACGGGAGACGCGCCAAATGAAGCAGGCGATACACCGGATACTCGAGAACGGGCGGGCGTTCAAGGCCAAGCGGGATGCGCTCACGGGCGCCATGATCAAGCAGCGCGATGCGCTCACCGTCGAGCTGGATGCGGCGAAGAGCTTTCTCGGACAAGTGCACTTGCTGGGAGCGAACGAGGCGGCGAACCTCGACATCAGCGAGCCTGTTCCAGTCGAGGAGCGGCTGCGCGCTGGCGTCAAGCCTCCGGAGCTCTCTGCGACCGTCGATCTGAGCGAAGTGCCCTCCATCTAGCGGCGAGTACATATCTGTCACGAAACTGGAGTTGTGAGCAACGGGTGCAAGCACTGAGCAGTATGTCGAGACAGTGAGCATGTTCGTTAGATCCTCGCTGCCTCCTCCTCTCTCTCCTTCTCCGGATGAAAAGAGCCTCGCCGGCAAGCCGATCGTTCTCTTTCGTGTCGTCCATCCACCCCGTGCTCGTCGAACGACGACTCCGATATCTATTCAGTGTGGAGGCGCTCCTCCAGGTACTTGACCGCGTCGCGCGTGATGATGAGCAGGTCCTTCTCCAGGATCGAGTACACGTTGATCTTGTGCTGCGGCAGCGTGTTCACATACGGGATGTTGCGCGTCGACAGCACGAAGTTGGACGCGACGTCCTCGCCGCCGATGAACAGCGCGTGGTCCCAGCCGCGCGACTCCAGGAGCTTCTTCATCTCCTTGGTCTTGGCAATCTGTGATTCAAAGCAGGTGGGCACGCAGGCAAGTGGTGAGCTCGAGGAATGATGCCAAGCTGCGCGTCCAGCAAAGTGAATCGAACTCACATCAACGTCAAGCGTGTCCACGACGGCCAGCTTGCCCTCACGAAGCTTGGTCGACAGCGCCACGCGCAGGCCCATGGCGCGCACCTTCTTGGGAAGGCTGTAGGAGAAATCGCGCAGCACGGGGCCGTGCACGCGGTAGCCACCACGCCACTGGGGAGCCCGAATGTCGCCAACACGCGCGCGGCCCGAGCCCTTCTGCTTCCAAGGCTTGCGCGTGGAGCCGCTCACCTCCGAGCGCGTCTTGGTCTTGTTGGTGCCCGCGCGGCGGCACGCGAGCTGCCACCGCACCACGCGCTGCAGGATGTCAACACGCGACGGGGCACCAAACACGCTGCATCCCATGCACAGACCAATGCGTTAGCATGAGATTGATCGTTGCATAGCGTTCGATGCTGGCTACGGGTAGTGCCGCGTGCGGTAGCGGTCAAGAACGCACCTCTCGTCGAGCGTGATCGGTTCCAGCTCGTCGTCGCCCGACAGCGTCAGCGTGTTGAGCTGCAGGTCGCCATTCGCGAGCACCGTCACTGCAGAAGAAAGACGAAGGCAACACGCCAGTCGGACATCGAGGCGTCAGCAACTAGCCGCGCTATAGCACGCTGGAGATGGCCTCACCCTTCTGCGCGGCGGGGATCACTCGCGGCGCGCGCACGGGCTTCTCCTCGGCAAAGACGATGTTCGCGGGGATCTCGATGGCCGACGAGGAGGCCGTAGCCGCCTGCGTGCTGGCGGCGCGCAGCAGGCACGAGCGCGGCGCCGCCGAGGCCAGCGACAGCGCGCGCAGGCCGGTCGCGAGGGCGTTCATGGCCGTGGGCGTCAATCTCGCGGGGGGTGCCGACGGAATGGCTTTCCCAGCCAGACAAACCTCCAAGGAGGCTGGCCAACCTGGTCAATTCATTATTGAATCGAGCTGCACCACACCACCCACACAGCCATCAAACGGTACGCATTGTGGCACAGTGTACCTTTAACCCTTGTTGAAAGGGAAAGCGGGTACAGTCAGACCTTGCTCGGGGGAAAAAGCGCAGCGTCGTGGTGTTGGCAGACCGGAGAAAGGACAGAAGCCATTTGAGCACGGGGGCGGCGGCGACCGGCGCGAGTGACGCGGATCCTCTCGGCCAGCGACGCTCAAGGACCTCTCACGGGCGTGCCAGGTGCTCAGCGAGGCGTGCGCGGCTCCCTCGCTTCTGTGAGCTAAGGGGGAGGCGGGGAGAAGACAGACAGGCGGGGAGAAGGCGACGACCAGCATGGCGGGGCGTCGCGGGTCTGGGCCGCGCGGCGACAGCAGCCTCGCCGCGATCTGCGCGCTCATCGAGCGCGGCAGCCTGGACCGCAAGTCCAAGCTGGAGAGTTCCGGCCGTATCTGCCATGTACGACAAGAGCCTGCGGCGACTAGGGACTTGATTCCTTCTCTCGAGGCGCTTTCTCGCTGGGGGTGAGGCGAGCGGTGGCTGACGCTGCTGTTGCTGGTGTGCGGTGATTCTTTATTGGCACTGGGTGCTTTGACGTGTGATAGGAGCTGAAAAACGACCCGCTGCTCCTCGACACCTTCCCAGTTGAGCGCTTGATGCGGAGCTTGCGCAAGCTGGTTTGCGACTCGGACACGTCCACGCGCGCTGGCGCGCTGCGGGCCCTACGCTACTGCGTTGGCAGCACCGACGGCATTAAAACCTTTGCCGACCTGGTGAGTCTGTATGCTGTTTGCGGGCGTTTCGCAACATGTTCAGGGACTGACAGGATATGCTGTGAAACGGTTCAACCGTGCGCAGTGCCTCCCGATCTTTGTCGTTCGGTCGATGGAGCGCGAGCAAAAGCACTTGGCGGAGCGCATTCAGGCGCTCAAAGTGATTCGCCGAATCATGGAGATCGACGCGGCGAGGATGCCTACGAGTCTCGTGTGCTCACTCGTCGCGATCGTGACCCACAAGGACGACAACTTGCGACGCGTGTGCCTGGAGACGTTGCGCGAGCTCGCCCTCCTGAACGTTGAGGTCGTTGCCGAGGGGAATGGCACCAAGACCTTGGTCGACTCCATTCTTGAGCCGTCCTTCCAGGTAGGCACCTGTCGGTACAGCCTCTCGCTGGTGTTTCATGCGGACTAACACTCCGGATTGATGTGGTGATACGAAGGATCTGGCGGACTCGCTTATCATGACGCTGCTCATGATTCTAAACGAGCCGTCCACACGCAAGTTCATTCAGCCGTTCATTGACACACAGGTGCTGCTGGCACCTTTCACCGACACTGACCTTCCTGCGGGGAACGAGCGTCGCCAGCGATGGATGGCTAGTCGCAATGCCATCGTCACCATGATGCGGTCGTGGACGGTACGCGATATATTGTGGGTACTATTGCGAAGATGACCTGGTTTGACCTCGATGTGATGCTGATTGTACAAAATAGGGAATCGTTGTGTTGACTTCAAACCCGCAAGGGCTGCAGTCGCTGATCCAGCTGCTTGTTCGCCCTGTTGGCGAAGACGTGCAGAAAGCCGTGCTGTCGACGATCTGCGAGATCTTTTACAAGAAAACCTCGTTCGACACACCTGCTTCAGAGGCCGCTACAGACGCAGTTTCGGCGTCGATCCCCATCAGCATGTCGTCGTCCGAGAACATGCCGTCGATGGGAAACCACAACCTACTGGACAACTACACCGTTATCGTGCTTCTGGCGATGATCCACTGTGGGATCCTTGATGCACTGGTCACACTGGGCACCGGAACGAACCGGTCGCTCGCCGAGCCCGCGATCGATCTTCTGGCCGACATTCTTCGCATGTCGTCTCGGCTTCTGCCCGATCAGCACTGCGCGTCTTTGCTGGCGCTGCCTCGCTTGGTGTCGGCAACGTCACTTACAACTACAACCACGCAGTCGCTTGGTGACCACGCCAAGAGTCTGCTTGAGCGGTTGCAGCGCGAAAAGTCGATCCGTGCGAGTGAGATGCTTGCTGAGCTCGCGACTGCTGTTGGTGCGAGTGCTGGGAGTATCTCTGCTCGGGGAGTATCTCTCATCTCGCACGGCGGGAGTGGAGTCAACGGTGTTCAGCTTGCATCCGAGTTGCTGCGTGACACGAACCGCCCGTCGTCCGCGTTGTTGCAGCAAGCCGCTGGCGGTCGCTCAGGTGGATCCAACTTCTCCAGTTTCAACCCGTCGATGTCAATGTCGATGTCTTCGGCGTCAACGTCGTCGATGTCGATGCGCAAGAACAGCGCAACCAACATCAGCATGAACCAGTTCCAGTTCAAAGATCAAATGACGTCGCGCGAACTCATGGTTTTAGAGCTCAAGCAGTCGATGGACGCGCAGATGGACGATTCAACCTTTAAGGATATGCTTCACAACCGCTGCCGCGTGCTCACGGACAAGAACTACAAGAACTGGAACTGGGACATCATCTCGGAGATGCTCGAGGGGCCGCTGGCGAACCCCCAACGTCTGTCAGAGGCTATGAAGACCAAGTTTTTCAAGCGACTGTCGGGCTTCTTTCGATGCGACCCGGGGAACAAGGGCTACTTCTCCAATCTGTTCTGGATCCCGGACCACGTCCCTTACCTGCGACCAGCCTGCCAAATGTACACGCTGCTGCTCAACCATCCAGAGGGTCTCCTCTTCCTAAAGACGGACCGTCGTGGCCAACTGCTGACGGAGATTTCTTCGGCACTCGAGCTTGAAGCGCGGCCCGAAGCTGCTATTGTCGAGTCCCACATCGGTGTGCTCAAGTCGCGCATGTTCTCGCCTGACTATGTGTCACGACGAATGCTGCGCGAGTACTTCACGCTATTGGGCCTCATGAGCTCGAGCAGGGAAGGATTGAAGATGATGGAGCAGTCGAACCTGTTTCAGCGGCTCTACGTGATGGGTACAACAAAGGGTCACGACTTCCTTTGCCGCCTCATCCTCGCGAACTTGGACTACTCGGTTGATGGCAGCTCGCGCAAGTTGCTGCAATCCTGGATGACTGAAGGCTCCAAGCCGCTGCGGCTGTACGCTACTTGCCTTCTGCGAGCGCTGCTTCGATCACAAGTCTCTGACTTCGACCGCTGGGGCATCGATGCGTTGGTCACACAGCTGACGCAGGAAGATGATGTCGCTCGCGCTGCGCTCAGCGTACTCGAAGAAGCTGCCGAAACCCAGGCATGTTTGCTCGCGATGATTTTGAAGCGTCCTCTACGTCTTGTGAAGCTCAAAGACCGGCGCGCAGAATCACTGCTGCTCAAGTTCTTGTCGCTCCCCGAAGGCCTCGCATTTTTGAAGGAGACGGGCGACTGGATCCCACGCACTCTTGCAGCCTGGCGTCGTGAAAAACACATTTCGTACGTGCATCTTGTGGAAGGCGCATTGTTCCGTGGACTCCACCGCGATGTGTCCGGCCGTGATCGGAACTCGTCTTCCAATCCTGTGAGTACGCGCCGAACGGGCTCGCCGACGCCAATCCCAGTCCATGTGCCGATGAAGCGTGGTGGCGGATCTGGTGGAGGCCCTCGCTCTTCCCTCTGGGGTCTTGACTGGCTGTACCGCATGCCGTGGAACATGGAGGTCAAGATTGTCGGTCCACCTGGCAGCGGGCCACCGTCCAATTTGATTCTGGAAACGTTTATCGATGGCACCATGCGTGACGGCGACGATGGGGACAAGGGTGTGCTGGGGGACGACGACATGCGGATGAACTCGATTCGTGTTAAAGGCATCGTGGTCGATGCTCGCAACATGCCGCAGCCCGTGGTCGTCAACTCGCAGCAAACCCTCCAGGCGTGCTTGTTCCTCGGCACGCAGCCCGTTGACCGTCGCGGGTTCACCAAGCCTCCGCCGCAGAGTAACGGCGGATTCATTACGTCTACATCAAGCTTCAGCAGTGACGCGCAGTTGAAGGCGGCGCGTGCACGCACGGCGTCGACAGCTGGGAATGGAGGTACTGGTGATCGTTCGTCCGAAACCAACCTCGACTTCGCAGACACGTCGTCTGCAAACACACAGTCAGGCGCAGACGCGGTGAGCGACGAAAACAAGGACTGGAGTTCGTGCCAGCCCGAGCAACGCGCGCCGCAGTACCTGGGAGCTCCTGAATGCTCGCTGTGTGCTCCTGGCGAGCGTGCCGTGTGGAACTTCCGCGTTGAGCTGGACAGCGGTGCAGGGGCCAGCAGTGTCGGAGGACCCTCCGTCAAGCGGCTGTTGCTCAAGTCGGTCGAGTTCACTCTTCAGCTTTTGCCACTTCGCCCGCGCACGGTGCCGCTGCCACCGCATCTGTACGGCGAGCTTGCGAAGACGAGCGTGGGGTGCCAAATTCTTCATGGGTCTGGCCACATCCCAGAATACATTGCATGCCTTCGCGACGCTGCAAGCGCGCCGCTGGAAAAGCGCGCGGCGCTGTGGGCACTCGGGCATGTTGCTGCTACGGCGCGAGGGTTCGACCTTATCCGCCACTATGCGACTGACGTGCTGGACGTGATCGTCAAGCTCGCGACGGACTCGCCACTCGTGTCAATTCGCGGAACTTGTTTCTTCGTTCTGGGGTTGGTCGCACGCTCAGCCTCCGGCCGCAGAAGCTTGCTGCGTCTCGGCTGGGACGCTCCGCAGGATGCAAACGTGTCGATTGCCGTTCCGCAGAACTGCAATTCGCTCTTCGTGTGGCCGGCGATGGCGACGCGGTCAGCGTTTGGTTTGCCCTCTGAGTTGTCGACCGCGATGGTGGCTGGCGAGAGCAGCGACAGTAGCAATTGCCACAACAACTACCCGCAGTCTCCGTTGACCCAGACGCCTCGATCGGTGCTGCAGACGTTGCTGACCAAGGTGCCGCCCGAGTGGCGCGAGATGCTGCGTCACGTGGCAGATCTGAGCAACCACATCACTCAGAAGGAAGCCCACTCGTCTCTGAGCAAGCTTCGCGCTGCCAAGTCCCCGTTGTTTGAGGAACCGCGGCTGCTGCTGTTCGTGCACGCGCTGATGGAGAAGTACACGTACCGCCTCGCGTTCCGCCAGTTCCTGCTCAACGCGTTCGACCGAGCGCCGCTTACGGATGAGGTGCTGGACGCGCTGCGCGTTCCGGACGACCAGGGGAACGAAGAAGACGGCAGTCGAAGTGCGGAGGAGTCTTCGTTCACACGCCAGCTCTTACGGCGCCGGTCTTCCCCGTCGATCCCGTCGTTTACGAGCTCGGTGCAGTCGTTGTCGTCGGCCATGCAGAGCAGCAGCAACGCGCGCATGTCGTCCACCGCGATGATGAGCGGCTTCGGAGGAGGCTTGGACGGCCGCGCGTCCATGCGGATGACGGCGACGGCCACGCACCACGCCGACCCGATCGACCGCACGGTGCTGCTCAAGCGCAACCGCAAGCGCGTGCCGTTCTCAGAGAAGACGATCGTGGTTGGCGCACCGGAAGCTGTCATTTAGATGGACACAGTGCGGGAAGGGGAACAGTGCGACCGGATTCTGCTGTGAGGTTCGACTCGTGGCTGCTGCGCGGAGTGTGGAGTGCTTGGTTTTGTATGAATGTGCTTTGCATGCGAGAGAGGTGAATAGGGAGGCGTGCATGCTCGTTCGTGTCCTCGTTCTCTATGTTTGCTGGCGTGCGATTTCCTATCCTGGCTGCGCTGATAAAGCTCGCCGCTCAGGCGCTGGAGTCGGATCCAGGCGAGTCCCGAGACGGGCTCGCAGCCGGTGATCGTCGGTGGCCAGCGGGGTGATGGCGCGCGCCGAGGATCTTGGCCGTCGACACGGCCGCCTTGACGCGGCGCTTGCCGCCCAGCGACTGCGCCGACGGCCGGCGATGCGGCGCTGGCACAGTCGTGTTGGCGGCAGCGGTCGGGCTGCTCGGCGCGGCCGCTCCACTTGAGAGTGCCTTGATCGACATCTTGCCGGCCATGCCGTCCTGTATGCACTCGAACTCGAGCTCCTGGCCGACGGAGAGCACGGCGCGGATGTTCTCGACGCGCTGAGGCGCAAGCTCCGAGATGTGCACGAAGCCGCGGCGCGACTCGGGGGACTCGGGGGACTCGAGCAGCGCGCCGAAGTCCATCACCTCGGCCACGCGCATCGTGTAGCGCTCGCCCTTGCGGAACCAGAACTTGTCGCCGCCGGCCCCGTGGTGCGACGACGACACGTCGGCCGCCTGCGACAGGATGTACTCCTTGGCCGCCTCGGCGTTCGTGGGCGTCGCGGCCACGCTGATCTGGCCGCTGCGGCGGTCGATGCTCACCGTGCACGAGAAGGCGCGCTCGATCTCGCGCACGTTGGCGCCGCCCTGGCCGATCAGCGCGCCGATCGCCGTCGTCGGGATGGCGAAGTCGACGGCCACGCGCCACTCGTCGCCGCCCGCCTTGGGCTTCTCGCGCGGCGCGCTGATCGTGCCGCTCATCTTGCGCAGGATGTTGGTGCGCGCCTTCTTGGCGAACTGCATGGCGCGTGCGAGCACGTCGATGGGCACGCCGCCCGCGAGCTTCACGTCGAGCTGCACGGCCGTCACGCCGGCGTCCGTCCCGGCCACCTTGAAGTCCATGTCGCCGTAGTGGTCCTCCGTGCCCAGGATGTCCGTCAGCAGCCGGTAGTCGCTCGAGGCGATCGGCTTGCTCGCGTTGGCAAAGTCGAACGGGTCGCCCGACGTCACGAGGCCGATCGAGATGCCCGCCACCGGCGCGCGGATGGGCACACCGGCGTCCATGAGCGCCACCGACACGCCGCACACGGTCGCCATGGACGACGAGCCGTCCGATGACATGACCTCGGACGTCATGCGCACCGTGTACGGGAACTCTGAGATGCTGGGCAGCACGGGCACAACCGCCTTCTCGGCCAGCGCGCCGTGGCCGATCATGCGCCGGTTCACACCGCCCACCTTGCCCGTCTCGTTCACGCAGTACGGCGGGAACTCGTAGTGCAGCATCGCGTGCTTGGTCTGGTCGTTGTCACTGTCGCGCGAGTCGACAAGCGGCCCGCGCACCTTGAGCCCGCGGTCCGGGGGACCCAGCGTGACCGAGCACAGCGCCTGCGTGTCGCCGCGCGCGAACACGGCCGACCCGTGCGCCATGGGAAGCACGTCCGCCTCCAGCGAGATGCTGCGGACCGTGTTGGCCGATCGTCCGTCGAACCGCAGCGTGTTGTTGGCGGCACCGTTGCCGTTGCCGTTGCCGTTGCCGTTAGCGATCGACGACTCTCCGCTGCTCTGGCCGGCGCCGAGCACGCGCGAGCGCAGTGCCTGCTGGAACACGTCGTGCGCCGCGAGCTGGATTGCCGCGTCCTCCACATCCGCGCGGCCGGCGAACTTGGCGCGCAGCAGCGAAATGATCTTGCCGAACACGTGGCGCTCGCCGTCCTGACGCGACGCCTTGGTCGCGTTCCTGGCGCTCAGCACCGACATGGCGTCCTCGAGTCCGGCCTCGCGCGCGGCCGCCATGACCTCGTCGCTCGGCGTCACGCGGCGGTACGAGCGCTTGGGCTTGCCCACCTTGTTGGCGAGCGCCTGCTGCTCGCGCACGATCGGGACGACGTGCGCGTGGGCGAGCTCCATGGCCTCGACGACGCGCGCCTCGCTCACCTGGTCGCCGTCCGCCTCGACCATGACGGCGCGCGCCTCCGTGCCGGCGTACAGCACGTCGAGCGTCGCGAGCTCGCGCTGCGCCGCCGACGGGTTGACGACGAGCTGGCCGTCGAGCTCGACGACGCGCACGCAGCCGATGGGTCCGTGCCACGGGATGTCCGAGACGGCGAGCGCGGCCGACGCCGCGTTGACGGCGACGACGAGCGGGTCGTTCGCCGGGTCCAGCGACTGCACCGTGGCGAGCACCTGCGTGTCGCCGTAGAAGTCGCGCGGGAAGAGCGGGCGCAGCGCGCGGTCCACCACGCGCGACTGCAGGATCTCCTCGTCGTTGCCCGAGAACTCGCGGCGCCGCGCCGTGTCGGGGATGAGCCCCACGGCGTACGACTTGACGCGGTAGTCGACCATGAGCGGCAGGAAGTCGCGCGAGTTGCTGCCGCTGCTCGGCGAAGACTCGCTCACGACCGTCGTGAGCAGCATCGTCTTGCCGCAGGACGCCATCACCGCGCCGTCCGCCAGCCGCGCGTACTTGCCGACCGAGTACTGCAGCGCGTCTTGGCTGCCGACGATCGGCTCCGCAGCAGCCGCGGCATTGGCAGCCGGCGCAACATTAGCGGCAGCCGGTGCGCTCCCCTGTTTGCTGCTCGGCTTGGGCGCCGCGCCGCGCTTGTCGCCGTCCTTGGGCGGCTGAGGCTTGTCCTCCGCCTTCTTCTCGCCGAAGATCAGGTCGCGCAGCCCGAAGAACGCGCGCGACTGCAGTTGCAGCGGACGCTGACGCAGCGGCTGCGACGCGCGCGGACGGAGCACCGACGAGGCGGCTGACAGCACGCGCAGCTGGTGGCGCGCGGGCAGACGGCGAGAGCCCGCGGCGGCGGTCGACGCGGCGGTCAGCATGGCGGCTTGGCGCTGGGAGTGGAATGACCGGCAGCGGTGGTGGGTGGGTGGCTGCGCTGGAGGCGGAGTGGCGTGCCACTAAAGCGAGGGATTATAGTACTGTTTCCCACATTTGTTTGCACGTGTGTGTTGTTTTGATCATGACTGTAGTGACGGTTGGACCGTAAATAACACACGTAACTAACGTGATAGAGCGGGGTTTCGAAAAGGGGAGGGGCAACTCGGTCGAGAGGGAAAGGGGTTAGAGAGTCCCCTTTCCCACAATGGAATCGCTTTCTGGGACAAATCCAGCTTAGATCGCTTGCTTGACCATAGAGTAAGCAAGTAAAGTGACGGATTGTCCGCGGAACACAAAAACCGCCACATGTTATTTTTGAGAACGAAACAGGCTTTTTTGTCGAAACCAACCACGCTCAGCCACTCACTATTCAACCAGCGCCATATAGTCGTGAATATCAACTACCTCTTCAAACCAATCTAAAAAATACACTCACTCGTGCTGGTCGTTTAGCCTCTTTCTCGAACTTGGCAAGCCACGGCCACCAGCCAAGAAAGTCTGCCGGGCCTCCACGCTCGGCATTCGCGCTTCCAGCCGCCTTCCGCCTCCTGCTTCCTCCCCGCCGCCTCTTCCTCCGCCTCCTCCTCGTCAAGCATGGGCACCCGCGTGTACGTCGGCGGCCTCCCTCGCGACGCGACCACGCGCGAGGTGCAGGACGGCTTCAGCCGCTACGGCCACGTCGCCAACATCTGGATCGCGCGCAACCCGCCCGGCTTCGCGTTCGTGGTGAGTGCTCCGCCTCGGTCGCGTCCCTCCTTCCGTGCGGCCCCCGTGCGCGCCCGGCCCGCGGCATGATGGCTCCGAACACCCCTCCCCCTCCGCACCTCCCTCCCCCACTGCCTCCCTCCGGTGTAGTCGGCTCCGTCGGTCGGCTCCGTCGGTCGGCGCCACCTCCCTCGCGCAGCACGGTTCGTATCCCTGTGATGGAGGTGTGACCCGTCGCGGCGAGCTCTGTGCTTGGCGCTCGGCAAGAGGCTTCTCCGCGTCGTCGACTCGGCCTCGCCGCCCGGCTGACCTTCGCCGGCCGCGTTGGCATCGCTCGCTCTCCGTCGAGCTGGCTGGTCCACAGCGTCACGACCGTTCTCTCCGTGGAGTGGAGAAGGAGGGAGTCTCTCTTCCTCGCACGCGCGTCTCGCCGTCTACCTGGAGGAAGGAATGGGAGGAGTCTACATTCTGGGTCCGTGGCATCGGCGTGCGTCGTCTTTGCTGCCTCGTTCGGCTGCCATCATGCCTTGCTTCGCCTCCGCCTCGGTGCTCGGGCCGCGCTGCGCTTCGCCTCCGCCCACGGCCTGGAGGTGTCTGTTGCTCTTCGGTTCGGTCCACCAACGTCTGCTTCGTCCCTTCGTCCGTGCTCCTCCGCCCCGGTGCGTCGTTCTCCTAGGATTTCGAGGACCCCCGCGACGCTGACGACGCCATCCGCTCCATGGACGGCCGCGACTTCCTTGGTGGCCGGTGAGTGCTCTCTCTCTATCTCTCTCTCTATCTGCAGCCGGGTGCTTCATAGAGGTGCTTTACTTACTAACGGGCTTTCTCTCTGTCGTGCCGTAGTATTCGCGTCGAGCTCGCGCGTGGTGGTGCCCGCCGCGACCGTCGCGAGGACGACCGCTTCGGCCGTGACCGCGCCCCCGGCGGTGACCGTAAGTTTGCAAGATGCTCCTGCGTATTGGACTCGGCGACAGCTTCTCACTCTCGGCCTTCTTGTAATGACATAATGCGTGCAGGCGCGCGTGGCAACCCGCCGCAGCGCACGGATTTCCGCGTGCGTGTGACTGAGCTCCCGCGTGACGTTGACTGGCGCAACGTGAAGGACTTCCTGCGCTCGGGTGGCGAGGTGACGTTCTGCGATGTCCAGTCGGACGGCACGGCGTACGTTCCTCTTCCCTGAGGCTCATGGTCATATCGCTTTGGTTCTCACGCGTGGACTGTGTGGCGATGACCAGTGTTGCCGAGTTCGCGACCCGTGAGGAGATGGAGAACGCCATCAAGAAGCTCGACGACACGGACTTCCGCGGCAGCTTTGTGCGCATCGCGGCCGAGGGTGCTGCCACCAGCGAGCACCGCTCCCGTTCGCGCTCCCCCCGCCGCTCGCGCTCGCCGCGTCGCTCCCGTTCGCGCTCGCCGGCGGCCCGCAAGGACTCGCCCCGCCGCTCGCGCTCGCGCTCGGCCTCGCCGGCTGCCGCGCACTCGCCGCCGCCCCGCAAGAACTCGGTCTAAGCCCAGAGCGAGACGATCCAGGGCCGAGCGCCTTCGGAGCCGATCTTGTTGGGTCATCGCTGCCTGGAACGACAGCGGCACGTCGTTGGAGTCGGCAGCGCTCGGTGTCCTCTCACGCCGTCGCCGGGCGGTGCAACCGCGTGCCTGGCGGTGGTGTCTCGTTGTGTCGGCAAAGAGCTGGGCAGAAGCAGCTTCTCGGGTTTATCGGCTTGGCTGGCGCGCAGTCTAGCTAGCGCACAGATCTGTGAACGACTTTTTTTTTTGCATTCGACTCGCCTCCGTCCCCTGTTCTGCTGGATCTCATCACATGCATGCTGGTTCCTGGTGTCGCTCCTCCACCATGCACATCGACTTGAAGATCATCACCACGGTGACCGACTTTGGAGATCCTGTGACTGCTACCTATTTAAGCTGCCAGCGCCTTCCTTCGACGCTTGATACCGAAGCACTTGACGCGAGAGAACTGCCGTCTCTGTGGTGATAGAGCAACACAATGACGACCCATGCCGCTGCATCCTGTCGCGAGAGAAGGCAATGGACTCTGCGAAAACGGGATCCCACCAAGGCACCTCAAGGCAGCGAAATGACACCAGAACCGTCCAAACACGCGCGTTTGTCCTCCTCAAGTCGGCGGGGGTGTTGTCTACGTTGATTCGTTTTGCGAACGTTCGCCTAGCGCCTCACGCGCGCAACACCGCGGCCGCCGCGGGGAGAGACCGTCGCAGCATTAGAAGACCGATGCGTTTATTATGCGCCAACAGTGCGTCGTCCAGCAAGCCCACGCGCCGCCTAAATATCCTTGCGCTGGAGTCCTGTGGAGCGAATAAACACAACGATATCATCGTCAGCAAGGCGCGAGGCTCCACAACCACAGCACGGCGCGGCGTACCAGGGGGCAGGGACTGGGTGAGCTTGTCGGCCTTCTCCGTGTCCGTCACGCAGAGCGTGTACAGGTACTTGGAGCAGCGGATCTTGAACTTGACCACCTTGTCGGTCTTCTTGATCTTGACCGAGCGGGCGTCCTTTCGGCGCGCCTTCTGGAGGAAGTCACGGATGTCGGTGATCTGCTTCGGCTGCATCGCGTCCGCCACAACAACAGGCCACAGCATTAGACCTCTGCTCGCTCCCTGTCTCCTATCATCGCTCCTGTCGCCGGGGGCGCTGCCAGGCACGACGTCGCCGCTCTCGCTGTCTCTCTGAGTGCCTGCGATCCGCCTGTACTCCCTCCGTCTTGCCCCTGTATCGCCGTCCGCTCTCCAAGTGGCCAGCGGTGCTTCCTGTCGACGAGGAAGACGTCGCCGTGCTCGGATCCAGGCACGCAGAGAGACCGCGAGAGAGATCGGCAGCGACACCGACGCATGCGAGACGCGCACAGACGCGGCGGCCTCGTTGGCGCCTCGGGTGGACAGGCGACACCCCCGCGACGGACGCCTCCAGGCACGGCCATATCCCCTTACCATTTTGTGCGTTGGTCTTCTAAACGTAACTAAAGGCGCCTCTTGCAGTCCTTGGCGCCGCAGCGACCCCGCCCGGCATACAAATCGCCTATCAAACGGCTTTGGTTGGCCCACAATCTCCTTTCGCGGCCTGCCGTTTTTACCGTGCTGGGAGGCGGCCAAAAAGTATTTACGCGATCTCGTAAAAAGAGCCGTCGGAACCAGACGACCATTGGTAGAAAATAGAGAGTGGGTTTAGACCAATCAGAATGCGTATTGTCTCCTCCCTCTCTCCGCCCGGATTTCCAGTCCGCCACCATGATTTTACGGCATGCGTTGCCAGAAATGCCAGACCCTGTCCGTCCCATGCTTGCTGGCCTGCGAGTGCCTCCACACCCACAGATATGAAGCAACGGCCCATGCCGAACGCTGCGGCTGTCTTCCTCCTCCTCCTTCATCGAATCGCCGCCGCCTGTCGACGTTGAGGTTCCGTTGGAAGCCCCTCGAGGCCCGAACTCTCAGACCACAGACGCCCCTAGCCCTGTGGCGAAATCATCTCACCAACCGTTCTTTTACCGTAAATCTCCAGCTATCGCCGTCTCTTTGCCGCTAAAACGTCCGCTAAAACGCTTGGAAGCGCCATCCTGCTCATTAGATGGGCTTCTGCCCGCGACCGACCTCCTAGCCGACGCCTTCCCGACGCCCCGCCGCTCGCCTCACGCCAGCCAGACCGCGGGCTGCCGCCTGCTCCATCTGAACCAGCGGTGTCCGCTCCCCCGTCCACTTCCCCGTCCGCTTCTCCGTCCGCTTCCCCCTCCTCCTCGCTCTCCAACAGCAGCGCGTCTCCATCTCTCTCGTCGGCGCTAGACGCTAGAGCCGTGAACAGCATGGCGGCGCTCGGGCAGGAGTGCCACATCTGCCTGGAGGAGCTGCGGCGCGAGCTGGTGGCCGCTCCCTGCGGCCACGTCTTCCACCTCACGTGCATGCTGCAGGCGCTGCAGGTGCACCGGCAGTGCCCGATCTGCCGCCGCGCGGCGCGGGACGCCGACCTCGTCTCGCTCTACTTCGAGGTGCCCTCGGTGCTCGGCGACAGCAAGCCGCTCGCTTCCTCGGCCTCCACATCGGCCTCTGTCTCTTCCTCGCCTGGATCGCAGAGCGACGAGTCCCGCAAGCTGAGCGCGCGCGTGAACGCGCTGATGGAGCGCGTGCAGTGGCAGAAGAAGCAGAGCGAGGTGCTGCTGGGCGAGCTCGAGCGCCTGCGCGACCAAAACGAGCAGCTCGTGCGCGACAAGCAGGCGCTGGCGCAGCGCGCGCACGCGCTCGAGAGCGTCAAGCACGAGCTGCAGAGCAAGGTGGGCAAGTACCAGCTGGAGCTGAGCCGCCAGGCCGAGGCCGCGCGCCGCACGAGCATCAATCAGAGCATCGCCAACTATCTCGACACGTGCGACGCGGACGCGCTCGAGGACGAGATCCAGAACCCGCGCGAGCTCATCGTGGCGCTCAAGAAGGCCTGCAAGTTCCGCCACGATCAGTACCAGAAGGTCGTCAAGGACAAGCTGCGCCTCAAGGCCATGCTGCAGCAGCAGCAGCAGCAACAGCCGAGCACCAAGGGCAAGGCCGCGGCGTACGAGTCCAAGCGCGCCAGCCCGGGCGAGCTGCACCCGAGTCTGCACCTGGGCTCCTATCCCCCAGAGTCCAAGAAGCGCAAGATGGACATGGCTGTCTCCGGCGCCAACAGCATGCCCTCGCAGGCTCAGCTCATGAATGCGGCCGCCTTCACAGCGCGTGCCGACTCGGCCGGGTACAGAGCGAACGCGTACTCGGACGTGCCAGTCCGCCCCGTGATGGCGGCGCGGCACTCGCTCGGTCGCAGCAACTACAACCCGAACCAGTACGGCGCGTACCACCTGACGCCGGCGAACGACGCCCCCGTGCCGGCCTCGAGCGGCGAGCAGGTCGTCTGCCGTCGAGGGTACGACGAGACGGGCAAGCTCACCAACTTCTTCCTGCCCAAGCAGTCGGTCATTGCACCCGGCATGGCGCTCGCTGCCTCTGCGTCCGCGTCCGGCGCGTTCCAGCCAGGGGCGGCGGCCATGCAGCGGCAGAAGACCGCGCCGAGCATGCGCAACCTGCTGAATGACGATGACTACGCGCCGACGATCATGTCTGGCCGCGACACGCGGGCGCCGGCCAACGCGGGCGACCGCCGAGAGTACACGCTTACGAGCTGGCTGCGCAGAAGCTGAGCGGGATTGTTAGACGAGCTTGCCATCAGCGTCGCATGGAGACGTCAGCCAGCCAGGCAATCCAAGCGTGGACGTGGAGCGAGGGGTGTAGATTATAAGGTAATGCACGACAGTCATACGATGTCGCCTCGTGTCACTCGACTCCGGTCGCCGAGAGCTGCGCCTGGAGCTGCCGCAACGCCCGAGACAGCTTCTCCTGCGAGCCACGGTCCGATCAGGTTCACGCACCACCTTCGTCCAGGCGAGATAGAACTGGGGACGCACCTGCTGGTCAGCGATGAAGACCACCACCTGATGTCCCTCGAACGGGAAGCCTAGTGCCAGCTCCTTGCTGATCTCGTCGACGCTCTGGAAGCGAGACCCCGTCGAGTCGCTAGCGGGTTCTGCCGTTGGTGTCGAGGAAGACGACTGCTCCTGGCTCCTCTTGGAGATCAGCGATGAGCGTCTTGGCGCGGCACTTCGCGCGGACCGCCGCAACTCCGCCAGGCTTGGCAGCGGAGATAACCGCGCGCAGATGAGGTAAAGCAGCGTCGCCATGCTGCGCAAGTTGGCCTTCACCTGCTTGCTTTGGCTGGCGCGGCCGATCCCCGCGAGCCACGGCCGCGCCACGATCTGCGGGATGAGGATGCGAACGAGCACGAAGTTGACGAGCACGACGTCGAAGCGCGGAAACGTCTGCGGGCTGCGAGCGCCAGCAGTGTCGGTGCTCGCTGGATCAATCTGCTCTTGGTGTGGTGGTGGTTTGCCTGGAGGCGAGAGGATGAGGCAGCTGCCGTCCTTGTCCATGCGTCGCGTCGCTCCCAACGCATCAAACTCGAGCACTTGCCGCTCTTGAGCAAAGAGCTGGTACTGCAGTACACCACATGCGTCGTGAGGTAAGTGCTCGACCAGGTCAAACATCTCACAAGGCCCGACAGACGTACGCCGGGCGGGAAGTAGACGCCGTCGCTCGTCATCCGCCTCCAGAACTCGAGGATCCCGACGGGGATCTCGCGCTTGTCCACTGCGCGTACGATCGTGTCGACCACCGCCTTGACGCGCACCTTGAGCTTGAGCAGTCTCTCCGCATCAGAGGCTGCGGTGGCGGCGCTGTCGCTCGTGGCCTTCCGACTCATCATGGACGTCAATCGGTGAGCGAAGCGGAGGGCTCCTCTCGGCTCATCGAACGAGCTCTCGCCACCGACGTTCATGTCCAGCGACTGGTCTTGGAGCACGGAGAGCAGCGGCGCCTTGACAATCCGCGCGAGCCAGCCGCACGTGACGTCAAAGTACTCGTTCAGCATCGCCTCGAAGTCCTATCACGAGCGTCAGCCGTCAAGAACTCCAGGTTCGAGGCCTCAGCCAATCCATACCAACGAACCTGCACGATCTTGTCTTTCGCCTCGGCTCTCCTCTCAAGGAACAGCGACTCAATCCGCCGGACTGCCATCACAGCTCGCACCGTTGAGCGCAGGATCTGAAGCGGAGGCATGATCGCTGCCGCTGCATCATCAGCGTACAGCGAGACCTGTCCATTCAGAGTCTCCGACTCGAGTCGCCAACGGGGTCTTCGCATCACACTGCTCTGGTTTTTGACAGATGCGCTTAGCAACTCAGCCATGCGCTTCCGACTCTCGTTCCGCTCCACACGCTTGCGCTCGCGCTCAGTGTCAGCATCCGTTCCGTCAGGCGCCGCGTCTTCAGTGCTACCAGGGATTGCAGGCGAGTCGACGCGCTTGACCAGCTCTTGGAGCTCCGCATCCAGCGCGTCCTCATCCATGACGTCGTTCTCAAACGCCCGAAGCCTCTACAACAGAATGCAAATACGACGTGAAGAGATTTCGCGTAGATGCACACCTGGAGTGAAGGTATTGGCTCACCTCTTCGTCTTCCGGCGTCCACAAGACGTCAGGCACCAGCAACGGCGTTGACGGATGAGCTGCGCGGCCTATGAGTGCTGTTGACATTTGTAGTGCATCCCGCGTTGAACCTACCGCCGTTGATGCAGTCGATGCAGTCGGTGTCGGGGTCACTCTTACTTCGCTCATGCGTCTGACAGGCAGCAGATCACTTCGTGAGCGGGAGGAAGCGGCAGAGTCTTCATCTTCCGCTTCGTCGCTGTCGTCTGCATCTGGTGGCATTGCTCCTGGCAGCGTATTCAACGACTTTCGTGCAGCTGAGGGGGTTGAAGATCTGCATTGATGCCAACGACGGATTAGTTGTACTTGATCAACGAGAACGGGGCCATGTGCGCAGGCTTTGGTGCTAGATACCGTCGTGGGTGCCGCCCCGAGTAGACGAGCTCTCTGAGCAAATCGTTTTGCTGTAGAATGGAGTCCAGCAACTGGGCCGTCATCGGCGCTGAAGGATCCGCTTCATGCCGTTTTGTTGAGGTCTTGGCGACGGCAGTCACCGCGTTGGCATTGCTGTCTGCGCTGATGTTGCTTTGGTGTCTTCGCGCCTGTGTTTCAAAGCAAACGGCGAGCAGAAACAACTGGCATCAGTCGTTGCCAGTGGTTGAAAGCGACAACAGGAAGTCGAAGACCTCGAGCTCTTCGACCTGGCGCTCAAGCTCCTGCAGTTGCTGGCTTGGATTCCAATTCCAATCAACGTCGTCTTCACGACCACGAAGGAAACAGACTGATCTGCTCATAACGAACGCACCTCAGACGCACAGCTCGGTTATCTCGACGGACTTTGGCGCGAGCTCGTTCGGCTTGCAACAACTGAAGCTCGAGCGACTCGCATTCCCAGTGGAGAACTGCAAGCTGCGGGTCCGCACCGAACATCCCAACTGTGGCTGCTCCCAAATGCTGTCATCATGGCAATGCTGCTGGCGTCGACCTTTTCTCCCGTTCTTTTTTCGGAGTGCGCGCTTCAAGAGAGTATCAACTAATTCCATCCGCCATGTCTAACACCGAGTCACTCACCCAGCCCCGAAAGGCACGTGCATTTCTCGTCAGTCTGCGCTCTCAGCTCTCCGCTGCGACCTCCAGCTCTTCGTGAAGGGCATCGACCGCCTCGGCATCCACTGCTTCAACCTGCTCCTTCACTCCTTCGTCTTCTTCCGCGTCACCGGGAGCGCGCGGTCTACTCGCGTCGTCGGCTGCCTTTGCATGCAGCTCCTCCAGTGTGCTCAGCAACCCGAGCGACTTCTGAAGCACCGACGACGAGAGCTCGAGCGTCGACACGGACGACTCCATGGTGAAGTTGGCGAGGTGCGACGACGACTCCCCGGTCGTCTCTGCGATGAGCTTCTGCAGCTTGCGAATCTAAAGGCATCGCCGCATCAGCACCCAACGCTCTCCGGACAAGCAGGCCATCATGGACGCACCTGCAGGTTCACCTGTCGCACCTGCGCCGAGATCTCGCCGTAGTTGCACTTCATCTTGCCGCAGATGCCCGGCAGCGACTCGGCCGCGTCACTGATGTCTACGACGCCGTGCGTGTGGATACCCTCCGTCGCCACCAGCTCCGTCTCGGGTACATGAGCCACCAGCTTGCCCGCGAACTTGCACGTATCGACCTGCTTGAGGCCGGTGACGCGCGGCTTGGTCAGCTCGCTCTTGGACGGCACAAGCTCGAGCGAGAAGGAGAAGCGCGCGATGCCGCTGCACAGGTCTCCGTCGTCAAACACCATGTACTTGTACCGCAGCGTGATCGGGTCCACCTGCCACCCGCGGAAGATGCCGAGCAATTTGCGCTTCTCCGGCGCCGGCGGGGGCGTCGCGGGCGCCTCGCCATCCTCCTCCTGCGCGACTTGGACCTGCTTGACGGCCGTCACGTTCCGCAGCGCGCACACGTCCACCAGGAACCTGTTCGACGGCGAGTCGTCCGTGTTAGCAATCGCACCGCTTTCAGCGCCATTCATCCTCTTCCAGCGCTCACTTGTCGTCGAGGAGCGACGCCGAGACGTCCTTGACGCAGCTCCGCAGCGCCAGATCGGTCGAGAAGGGCCCTGCGCGGCACCAGCGCCGTCAGAACCCCACGCGTCGCTCGTCACCATCATTACATCGGAGAATGCATTCGCACCCTTTGCCATCCAGACGGGATCGCGCAGCGGCACGGGCTCGTTGTCCACCACCGGCCGCGGCCGCGCCTTGACCCGGATGTCCACCTTGGGCGACGCCGCACTTAGCGCGAACGCGAGCGCCGCCAGCAGCAGCAGCAGCGAGAAGAAGCGCGGCTGCATCCTCGCCAGCGTCGTTGGATACTCCAAGCTGTTCAGTTCGCAAGTGACGCGTCCAAAATCGCTGAAAATGAACATTTGTGGACCGCCCATTGGATAAAACTATTCTCTTATCTAATACGAGCTGAATATTACTGGTGTATCACTTGATCATCGAATCGCCGATCAAGTGATACTTGTTCATCATGGCGCGAGGCTGGCGGCGGGCGGGGCGATCCAGTTGGCGAGCTTGCGCATGGCGACGTCCAGGTTGGGGCACACGGACTTGATGAAGCCCTCGATGGCGTCCAACGCCAAGTCGTCCTGCTGCAAGCGTGCGCAGGCCACACAGAGCTCGGCGTCAGTCAAACTCGTTGATACAAACAAGTGTAGCCATCCCATCCGGGCAATGGATCCCTTCGCACCATGCTCTCGATGAGGTAGAGCGCGATCTCGCCCTTGAAGTCGACGAAGGCGAGCCGCACGAACAGCTCCTCGGGCCGCCGGCCGAAGCACGAGCCCGGGAGGATGGCCACGCCCGTGTCCTGCAGCAGGCGTGAGCACAGCAGCGCGTCCGTCGAGATGCCTCGGCCCGCGAGCGCCTTGCGGTGCCGCGCGAAGCTCGGGAAGATGTAGAAGCCGCCCTCGGGAAGCTGCACCTCCACGTCCATCTTCTGCAGCTGGTACACGCACCAGCGGCCGATGAGCTGCAGGATGCGCCGGCACTTGGCCTTGTAGCTCGAGATCTCGAAGCAGCTGGCCAAGAACACACGACACGCATAAGCATGAACGTCTCCAGATTGAAAGCAAGCACATGACGGTCGTACTCAGGGACGAAGGCGCGGCGAGCGGCGTACTGGATGGGCGACGCAACCGACGTGTACGTCTCCGAGGCCATGACGAGCATGCTCTTGCGCAGCCATTGCATGCTGGGCGGGAACAGCCAGAAGCCCATGCGCCAGCCGCCGGCGCCACACCACTTGCTCAGCCCGCCCGAGACGATTGTGCCCTCGGGGTAGTGCCGAGAGATGGACAGGTGCTCGCCCGTGTGGTGCAGCTCCGAGTAAATCTCGTCCGAAATGACCAGCACGCGGTATTTGCGCGCCACTTCCGCCACCGCTCGGAGCTGCCATCACCATCAATGGCAATCATGGCTTGAGTACACACCCCATCATCTCGGCATTGATAGCATGCTGACACGCACTTCTTCGTCGTGGTAGGCACAGCCAGTGGGGTTTGACGGGCTGTTGAGGATGAGGATTCGTGGCGCGTCTGCTCTCATGGAGCATGAAAGCCCTCAAAGGTTAGCGCATCGAGCATTCGAGCATAGAGCTCACGCAAGCCCTTGCCTGGGTCCTTCTCACAGAGCTCCTCGAGCACTTCCGGCCGTAAAACCCAGTGGTCCTCGGCGTATGTCGGCAGCCACATCATGTTCCTGCACCCAGGCAGCACCACCTGATCGTCAGTCCTCTGGCACCATAGCAAGACGATCCACGATCCACGGCACGGACCGCCCCGCGATGTTAGCCTGCGGCGCGTAGCTCGTGCAGCTCGGGTTGGGCAGCAGCAAGTCGCCGTAGTAGACCGTCTGCAGCACGAACAGCAGCTCCTTGGTGCCCGGCCCGACGAGCACGTCGTCCTTTGAGTAGTCCACGTGCAGCGACTTGGTCCCCCAGGCCGCGATGTCTGTGCGCAGTGCTGGCAGCCCCGCCACCGGCAGGTAGTCGCGCTGGTGCGAGTTGGCCCTGATAGGTTGAACACTCATGACTGTAAGCCTCCGTTGGCATGGCGGGATCAAAGCAAGTAGCGATGAACTCACCGCAGCTCGTCGACGATGCACTGCGGGATGGGGAAAGGCGACTGGCCCAGCCCGAGCTTGTAGATGGCCTTGCCCTCGAGGATCATCTCGTTGCTGAGCTCGTCCAGCGCCGAGCCCGCCGACGCGCACAGCATGCGGATCTTGCAGTTGATGGCTCGCCGCGGACCTGCCACGTCCCTCCAGTGAGCCACCAGCTCGTCCCTCTCCTCGTCCCCGACCACCTCACGCACCTTTCGATAGCGAGGAACGCTCCATCTGCTCGGCCGAGCGCTTGCGGCACGAAACCGACTGCTCCTGCGCGTAGTCGGCGTCGCTCGGGCTGCTCGTGCCACTGCTGTAGCTCGCGCCATCGTCGCCAACTCGGCTCTCCCGCTTGAACACCTCGCGCGCCGCCACCTCGCCGAGCTGCGCGGCCGCCCCGCGCTCGTCCGCGTCGCCCGCGACCGCCAGCAGCGACGCCGCCGCCGCCGACGACGACGACGATTGTGGCGCCGCCTCGGACGTCGGGGACGCGGCCTGCAGCGCCGAGGACCCGCCCGCCATGCGCGAGAGCTTGCGCTGAAGCGTCGTGCGCGCCACGCCGTGCTTGCGCGCGGCCTCGCGCACCGACATGAGCCCGCCCGCAACGGCAGCGATCGCCTCCTCCATGTTGGCCTCTTTTGCGATTATCGCGTTTACGTTGTCCAAAAAAAAACATCGCAAAGCGACAACCTCAATGCCCGAGTTGACGGGCTATCCACTGCCTGCGGAAGATACCGCAGACAACAGGCCGCATGACCTGAAGGCCACCTCCACCCGAAGGAAAGAGGCACCTGTGAACACTTGGGTATACAGACAGACTCCAGCTCTGGAAAGCGCAC